>VYXH01012563.1:0-24955 GCA_013397275.1 Burhinus bistriatus | reverse complement strand
TGTTGTTTTTTTTGTTGGATGTCTGTTTTTTTTTTTTTTTTTTTTTTTTTTTTTTTTTTAGCGCAAGATTCTGTTGAGTTTTAGTTGTTTAAAGTTGGGATGTTAGAAAAGCTTTCTGTTGCTGTCAAGAAGCTTTCCTAGATGCCAAGTTGGATATGGTCAGTCCTGATGTGAAATGACAGAATCTTGGTTCCTATAGCACTTTGGGAGGACAATCTACTCTTATTTTTCCAGAAATTCTAGACTGTCAGTGAAAGTTTCAGATGCCTTTAAAAAAACCAAATGAGACACAAAACAATACTAGTTATTCCTAGCAAAAGTTATTGGTTCTAATTCTGATTCAACAATGCTCCTGCTTCACATCAACTTCTTCTAGATATTTACTAAGCCCGTTGGCTTTCTCTTAAAGGACATTTTAATATAGATACCTGGCATGTTGTTATTATAGCAAGGGGACAAAATGGGGTTTGGGGAGTCATCCGAGGAAAGAGATGCGTAACAGCACCTGAGGCTATTTGGGAGTTGCAGCTAATACCATACCTACAAAAACGTGCCTTGACCAGCTAGGAGTGTAATAGTTTGGATTGCTAAAAACACTGTGATCTGCAAGCAAAATGTTCTGTCACCATAGTGGAGCAGGCACAGGTTACTGAAATGACAGTTGTGCTTGTAAGTTACAATACAATGCAAAAGATGATGGACAAAGTGGTTCTTAGTGGAAGAAGGAAGAAAAGAATACAACACAGATTAGAGTGACCCCAAGGCTATTTAAGTTGGCTTTACTTGGCAATCATATAAAATTTGAAGAAATTATGTGGCAGTGTCCACTACTAGTGGAGTATATTGCACTTAATGTTTTTCAAAGCTGTCCTCCTGCTTTTGTGGAGAAACAAGAATTTATGCTAACGAAGAATACTTGTCTGTTCAGTATTGTTTCCCCCTCTAGCTTCATCTTACATGATTTCTTTTTCAACTAAAGATGATTCAAAGTTCACACAGCTCTTTTCTGAGAAGCATTATGGAGAAAATGTGACAAAACAAAATGTTGAGTTTGTTTTATCATTCCAAACAAACCACTTCCATGATCTCAGTGACCCTAAAATATTAGAATAAAATGAAATGGAGTGCAAAGAGGCACAAGGGGTATACACATGAAAAGTCAACAGAAAAGAAGCTTGAAAAAATTTATTTAAGGCTATCATTTCATATCCTTAAAGCTTAGCCTTTTTATAACAAAGGTTTTAAGAGGGATATTCACTTCTCAGGCATTTGTAACTGCCAGCCCCTTACAAATAACACATATAATTGGTGATTGAATCCTTTGTGTGTAGAAGTCAACTTTTTAGAAAAATAATTTTATCATTAAATATAAATGGAGTTACTTCAGTCCTATTAAATGGAAAATATGAAGATATGGAACTTTCATAGTCTTAAAGCTGTTAAGATAACCATCCCTTAGACAATAGGTTTTCCATATATAAACCTTTGGCAACACTAAACTATAGTACAGTTATTTCCTGGCATGCAAGGTGACATAGCTTTGTTACACCCAATGTAAATGACAGAATACAGATTTCAGAATCTCTTAATAACTGGCAGTTGATGCAATGAAGATCTTCATTTATCCCATTTTTATTCTGCATTTTTACTGGTATTCTTCCAAAAGGTCCCTGGAAAAAAAAGCAGCAGCAATTAGGACATATTATAAATCTCCCAAGATTTATGAAATATGTGTGGAACATATTTTTTCTGTTTAAGAGTTAGCAGATGTTAGTTCCACAGACTCCTCAGTGCATCTCTCTAATAACAAATTGAAAACAATTATTCCTAAAGGAAAAGCTTTGTAATAGTTTCTAATAGATTATTTTCATAAGTTGTTTGTTTCAATGCTGAACTGCAAACAAACACAAAAATGTGAAAATGATAATAAAAACTGTATTTTAACTATCGCTTCTAAATTTTTTGAGACATTGGTTGTTTCAGATTTTCCAAGATCAACTAATCATTTTGGGTGCTTCAGTAGTCAAAAGACTAAAAGTAATTAATTTTTACAGAGTGGACATCCAACGTTTAAAAAAGTCTGGCCACTCACATGTGCCTTGAGTTGGCATTTTATTATTTTTGAAATGCTTTGTTAATGTTAACAAATAACTCTTAAATATTAACCTGTTCACAGGGCTCAGATAGAAAAAGTTGCTTTTCCAACAGCATTTGCCTATATACAGGCAAACTAAAGCAGGGTTCTTAAATAGTTAGCTATCAGGTTACAGTACCCTATTCCCTAATGACAAACCACAATTTAAAGCAGTGTTTTATATCATGGTCTTTAAAGAATAATCAATTTGGTGTAATTTTACCAGTAAATATTTCTGATTTTATAATGCCTATGCAAAGGAGAGTTTTATTTTTCAGTAATTCAATATGACCTCACTTCTGGTAACATTCAGTGGTGAACCTCCCTTCAAGTTAAATAGGAAACTATTAAATAGGTTCACCGCTGATGCAAAATACAAATTATATTTGGAATGAGTTTTGTTTAGTGTCTTATCCTTGTTCAGCACTGTCTGTAATAACGTTTGTAACACAGTTACAGATATGTCAATAGTTAAGAGAAAAATTAGCAGTATTTTCCCTATGTGTGACAAGTCCATTTAAACCCTCAGTATATTAAGAATAACACAATCAAAGTTCAGGCACCTTTGGGTAACTTTGGTGTTAATCAGCCATTTTAGGAACTCTTTGGCAGCCATGTCATCAAGGACTTTGTTGATATCACTCGTGAAAGTGCCATCTGCATGTCTTCGGCCCAGTTCTTCAGCCACAAGAGCTTTTTCTGGGAAACTTCAAAGGGAAGAAATTATCAAACAATTTGCAGATCAAAATAAACAAACCGTTTAAAAGGGCCTCATTACAGGATTCTAATACACTGCACATTTCCTGTGATTTTAAGGAGTTAAGGGTTGAACCTGATGTTATGGCTCAGTATAGCATGATGCATATCAGAACATCTTTTGAGGCATTATTTTAACACCAGAATAAAGCATGGAAGTCTCCCTTTACCAGATGAGGACTGTTCCTTCAGGTGAACCTAAATTCCTCTCTAGCATTTGCTGAAAAAGCCATACATGCAAAAACATATCTCAGTCTGCAGTGTCTATGTCAAGTAGACTAGGCATCAGTAAAACACACAGTAGATTTACTAAGAATCGTTATTTAAGAAATAGCACTACTAAAACATTATACTCAAATTTTCATACATTTTTTTCTGTTTTAATTGGACTTAAGTCCTAGTTATATGCTTACAATTATATTGCATAAGTATTTAGATATTAAGAGCAGCAACTTTTTTAGGGGGTTAAAATAACTCAATTTCAACACCTGTATAAACTCTATGTGCTTGTTTGCTGTACAATATATATTTGGAATCAGATCCTGATTCTTGCTGTATCATTTTTTGACTGCTGGAAAACCATTATGCCAAGGGCCCGATTTAGAAAACTTTCTTTTCTTGTTTCATCCCATGAAATATAGGAAGATTTTAATGGGTTCCATTAAGGTGGGCTGATGCTGAAGCACATGGTGCTCTGGGACCATTGACAGGCAGTGGTTCTTTTCATGCAATAATTTCAGGGAAGGCTATATATAAGTTTTACCGCAAATAATACTAAATATTGGGAAGCAGAAGGGTAGTCTACGTTTAATTGTCCATCTAGGTTTCTAATCTAAGTTCATCACAGCTAGATTGTAATCTCTCTGTCTTACAAATACTGAAATACCCTATTTCTGCTCATGAAAATAAAACATGATAGAAAAACAACTGCAAGTCTGAACATCACTATGAAGTGGCACCAGCCTTTCCCTTCTATATGTAGCCGATGTCATTTATTTAACTGTGTTTTTTTCAGGAAATCATTATTTACAAAATTTACCTATTTAGTCTTCCTTGACTACAACACACAATCTTGTCTTACATATTATATTTTATTGTTATTGATATTTATTATTTTTATATAGTGTGAGAGACTTACATAGTACTTTACAGCTGGTAGAATATATAATCAGAGGATGAACTGAAATCTCTGCCCCGAAGAGCTTACAGTCAAAAGGCACAAATAAGTACAGAACAGTTAAAAGGTGGGGAGCGGCATGTGCATGGTGTAGCTCTTAACCATGCAGAGTTAGAATACGATGAGAAAGAAGGTTCTTGCAGGAGGTTGACGGTAAGGCCATTCTAAGTGTAAGACTATCTTGAAAAAAGATGTAAAGTTATGAGTGAGTAGGTGAAGTGAATAGGCTTGAGAAATCTGTAACGAGTATGTGGAGAACAAGACATTAATGAAAGAAATCAGAGACACAGGTAGGTCGAAATTGTGGACCACGGCGTCCAGGAAACCGTGAACCATTGCAAAAGAAGTAGAGGTGTCTTAAAAAGGAAAATAAGTCATAGTTGTAGGAAATGATAGTTATTTTGGCAGCAGCAACTTGGGGAGGCTTTGTGGAGCATGGGAAGAGGAAAAGAAGTCATCAGTTACTGCTGGGAGTGATCACCAGCGCATGGAGTACAGATGGTAACGTTGGTAAAGAGGAAAAGATTGACTGCGAAAGGGAAAAAAAGGGAAAGTAATTTAAGATGACTCTGACTTGAATCATCTCAATGATAGTTAAGGAGACTCTAAGCAATGTTATGTGAAGGGGGAAAAGTGGTAGTTAGAGGAAGGTCTGGTTTAGTTTTAGATATGTTGACCTTAACTATAACTTGACCTTTTAGAGTGTAACAGCATACTGAACAGGTTTGTTTTAATCTGTATTTGAACTTAATTTAAAGTGGTAGTCTAACACCCACAGAATATCTTCTATTACAAAAGAAAAAACATGAATTACAGCAAGAATGATCAAAAACACATCAAGGTTTCATCAGACTTGATTTCTAACTCCAAAAGCAAGGCAAAATTTAATAATAGGAATGGATGGATTCTTACTCTCTTCTTCCTCGTCCATTCACTAACCAAGCAATGAACTCTTTGGCAGCTTGACCTTCCAAATAAGAGGTGATATCACTGGTGTAGGTGCCTTCAGCATGTCTCTCGAATTCAGCATGACGCTTGGAGATCGCATTGCTAAAAGAAGAGCAATACTCTAGGAGCAGACTGCATAAGGACCTAATTTTTTTTTTTTTAACCTTTATTGATTTATATTTCCCACCCACCAGACTAGCATTTCTTTTTAGGGAGAGGTGTTTTTTTTTTCCTTCTCAAATTACTCTTGATATTTTTTTTTTTCTTGGTATCTTTCAGTTCTGAAGGCATTGTCTGTACTATGCAATACAGTTTTGTGCAGAGATGCCGGAACTAGTTTTGAACAAATCAAATCAGATGCTGAAAGCCAATATAGCTGCATTGGAATGGTCTTCTGCTAGATTAATTAGCTATGATCAACAAACTGTATTGTATGCTACAGACATACATTTTGTTGCCTCTTGTGTTAACCTAAAAATTTCCATTAAGCCAGTGCTCCTACCTTCATCTTCATTATTTGTTAGCCAAACTATTCAGTCTTAATTCCTTTCGAATTTACATTTTGAATTGTTTTGTTAATCATCATTCTGACCAAGTGATAATCTTGGAACAATTTCAAGCCTGATCACCTCTGGCTTAATAGAGAAAGACAATTGCCTTCTCCCTTCCTGCACCTCATTGTGCTTCTTTCTCTGTTATAGCAAGAAATTATGTCACACTGGCCCTTAGGAGGGCAAGCTGCACTGATAAGTAGACATATTATGGAACATGTTCCACGAATAAGTTCCCTAGCATTTCTGTTTCAGAATTTGCTAATTTCTGCCCAATTTTCAGGGCCTCTAGCTCTTTCTATTATTTTTTATCTTTTTGGGATTTCACCATTTCTCTTAATTTAGTACCATCTGCACTTTTCATCAGCATGCTAACTAGAGTTGTTTGGAACATTTTTAATGAAACGTTAATTTTGTTGAGATATGCTGTTTCATTGAAGCTGAAACATTATTACAGATTTGTTAGTGATATTGACAGTGTTTTAATCAGAAGGATCTTTGTGATCTGGGCTATCCTCTTTGGAATTTCTGACAAAAGGAAGAACGAATATAGGTATTTCAGTCTGTTTTGCAAAAACACTTAGTGGGTTTTTGTTTTATTTGTTTCAGATTTCCAACCCCCCCAACCCTCCCACCAAAACATTGTCAAGAAACAAAATTCTGGCCTCCAGCAGGTCTTGTGTTCTTTCCTGTAATGACTGGTTTATGTAACATGGGACTGAGTGCTTAGGGCTGAGCATTGTATCGTGTTTTATCAGCTCTCTGCAAATTGGTGCCTGGCCATTTCCCTTTCATTAGTCTTGTCACTGGTTTTCTTTTCCTCAACATAATGGGGTTTTTTTGCTTCAGCCTTTTTCTATACCAAGTTTTTCATTCTATCTTATTCTCTACTATCCTTTATTAGTTGAAATGTCCTTTCCTGAAATCTATTCTTATCCTTTTGCATTCCTTGAAGCCATTGCACATAGCTATAGCACACAGGTGCAGGAATAGATAACATATAGACATTTCCTCTTTCCTTGTAAAAAACAGGTGCAAGATAATTTCTTTTGATTCTCTTGGATTATGGTAACATTGTAAAGAATACTAGTTCTTTTCTTTCATGTTTAACAGAAAATGAGCTCAAGCTGTTTTTGAGTGACAAGTTGTGGCAAGTAGAATACCTTGAGAGCTGGTCCGGGAATTTGTCACTTTCTTTGTCCTCCTGTCCTTGTTGGCTGTAGTGGAATTCCACAATCATTAAATCATTATTAACAGTACATTGCAGAGCACGTGTAACATGATAAGATTTTATTGGTTATTATTTAAATATTATAATAAACAACCATGACTGATAGATAAATATTGTAAATAATTTCAGGCTTATGAATTTAAATTAATACAATATATAGAAATTGTTACTTTACACTTTAAAGACTTCCACAGGGATTTAAAAGCATTAATATCATAGATTTTTTTATTTTGTGGACAGATCTTCTCTAGAACTCTGGGCATAGACTTACATGCTCTTACATTATTCTTGCGGTCAGCTTTGTAGCTTGTGGTTAAACAAAGTGTATTTTCAGAAAACATGCAAACTCATGCCTTAACAGTATACTTGTGATACTGGTAAAGTATCCAGTGGTCAAGAAAACTTAAATCTTAGCTCCCTTTTCACAAATGAAACTTCAGGATTAGAGTCTCCATTGATAGTAAACTTTTATTAAGGCCCAATGGCCCAGATCTTTAATTTATATTTACATATCTTACTCCTGTTGAACTTCATGCATTCACTGAAACAATCTGTCTCAAAGAGGCTGAGATAGTTTTTTTAGGTGGCATATCAGGTAATATACTGATACTACACTTGATTTATCCAAATCCTGTTGACTGATTTTGCACATATTACCCATTTCTAATAACATATTAACATTACATATAAATTTTCCTGAAGTACTTTATGTATTTGAGGATTATACATGCTCTGTGATGGGAAGCTGAAATCAAGAAACTGAATTCAGCTAGATTTTTGGCTGTTTCTGTATATGGAGATCTATAGAAATGTGACCAAAAAGCTTACCCATTTCTTTTAGTGCTCATTAACCATTGCACAAAGTCTTGAGCTCGTCTAGTGTCCAAGTACTTGCTGTAATCACTGGTGAATGTGCCTTGTGAGTGACGTTTCACTTCATGCAGCTGTCTAGATTCATCTAATGGTTCAGACTGGGAAGCTTTGAATGATCTGTGAAAAGTTTAGAATTTGTTAATTGGCAATGGTTAAAGTGTTAAAGTACATTCTACAGTTGCATTGACTTTTAAAAGTACTATTTTATACTCGCACAAAGTAAAAGCAAGTGGCGTATTAATCACTAGGTGGCTAGCAAAATGAATCAACATAACAGATTGGATATTGCACAGTTACAAGGTCTTCTTGGCTAACTAAGGCAGCTATGACTTGTAATTCCAAAAACTCTGTGCTATACTTTGCAATATTAAAAACTTTTGCCAATTCCAATGGTAGATTAAGTACTGTGTAATAGTATATAAAAAACTACCTTTAAGTCATAATATGTTTTGCTTCAAATGATAAGAAAAAAAAGTTCAGGCCAAGAGTTTCTAGAAGTTTGATCTAAAGAATTTACCTTGATTTCTCCTCTGTATCCTGAAGAGGATTTTGCCAGCTGCCTTGAACTATCATTAAAAGGAGGCCAGCAACAAAATAAACACTTTTCATTTTCATTGCCTGTCAAAACAGAAATAAGGCAACAAAGAAAAATGTAATCATCTTTACATATGTCTGAATCTATTACATCGAAAAGAGACATCCTTAATGCTGATCTAAACTTGAAGATATTGAGACCCTGTGAGGACGAGGTCCGTGTCCAGTGGATGAAGACTGTAGTGCCTTGGGTAGGCATTCAAAAGGCGTAGTCTCTCTTCTAGTCTTTAGGCTGTATTCTAGAATGCAAGGTGAGCTGAGAGCAACTGCATCCTCACTTTCTTTTGTAATACAAGGATAAAGGTCTGTATCTCCTTTGCTCTGTGTTCTGCTCATGGAAAGCATTGGATCCATTCTATAATATTGTTTTATTGCAAAACTAGGGTATTGGTGTGACTTTCTGCCCCCACCCCCCAGCTCATTCACTAGAGAAAAAACAAAGCAAATCTCTGTCAAGAATACTATCACATTAGCAGCTCCTCATTCTTTCCTTCTGACCCTCCACCCTCCTTTTTATTTATTTATTTTTTGAAATAATACATATTGCAGCAGTAGGCATCTGGACTTAAATAATGACTTATTAATAGATGTGACTCCTCAGAAAAAAAAACAACCACCAAACCACACACTGGCTTGTGTTCAGTTCATGATGTGATATGTCAAGTTTTGCTTATTTGCACTATTGACATAATACTTTATTTCAGCTTAAGGGCTTCCGTTATGGGGCTCTATGGGATACACAAGATATGGGGTATATACCTCATATTAATGGTAATAAACCAAAGCAGAAAATATTGTCTCCCAGATGTAATCCTTTCTGTTATAGGTCAACTATTGGCTTCAACCATGTAGTAGAAATGGGTACATTATTATATGTGTCTTCCTTACATGCGCTGTAATAACTTGACCAGTCTCACTGACTTCAATGTGAGATTATTCAATGTAAACTGGAATATTAAAGTCTGTAGAAATGCTTCGGTGATCCACAGCCAAACTGTGATTCCCTTACTTGCATTAGTGACTGGTTTACTCATGCAAATAGTACAGTTATAACTTCTAGTGAATAGTCACCAATGGGAATAAGGCATTCTCTAATTCCCTAATTATGTGTGCTAGAATTTTCATTATTTAATGGAGTATTATTTGCCTGTTGACACATGATCCCCTATAGGACAATCTCTGTTGAACAAAGAAGTGCTATTCATTTTAAGCTCACAAAACCCTGTGCAAAAGGGACTTTGAGCAGCTAATGGCTGATAGACTCAAAAGTGCTTTGCATAAAGAGGAAATGAGAGGAAATCTACTTATGAAATCAACTAGTATATATTGTTTATTTTTAATTATTTTGGATAACTTAAATTTATGGAATGAATGCACAGAAAAGGAAATGAATTTAAAAATTAGTTAGACAGTTTTGACCTTGACAAAGAAATTGAGTATGTCATTCATTCAGTGGCTAAATGTTCATTCATTGAATGATGAATAGTAAATGCTCATTCATTCCAACTTTAAAACCAGTATGGATCACAGTATCAATCTGCTGTAAAGCAACAGAAGTTGCAATGAGTTCACATCAGCAAAATGTCAATGGAAATAATTTCATCATGTACTTGGACTGATACTTGTGTATTTGAAAGAGTCCTTCTGCCATCCGTGACACCTTCCTATGGAAGTTTATGTTACACTCTGAAAAACAAAGGGAGATAGGAAAGATGACTGCACTGAAGTAAAGTGGTAGGTGGCAAAGTAAGACCCAGCCAAAAAATGCCCTCCCCACTAAATGTAATCTGCACTGAACTCCTCCACTTCCACTGGAGGAGTTATGTATTGAAATGCAATGATTTATAAAATAAGGCAGTGTAGAGAAAGCCAGGTTAACTTAACTTCGTAACTTTCTTCATAACTTAACTTCATAAATTTCCAGGAAAGTTATGAAGGAATGATGTGTAGAGAAGGTGAAGATTACTCTGTCTTGCAATTTAGAGTTGGCTCTGCACTGAGCAGTGCAAATGGGGGGCTGTATGAACATCTCTTGAAAAAGTAAACTCCTGCATCAAAAACCTTGGTGCTGTAGGTCTTCTACTCTACCCCAGTAATCTGCCCAGCTTCAGAGCAGATTTTTTTATGAAATATGTTTCTTCCATCTATTATAAAATAACTTGTAGTTGGAGATACAAAGCTTGACTGTTGGCAAGGCATTTTACCTATGGTTAGGAAGAATGTATTGCTTCTGGTACTTTATGAGGCCTAATTCTTAAGAGAATCTTGATGAATAATATAATTATTTCACTACAATACCTCAATGTCAGTATCAAAATATTTAAGTCAATCAAAATATTAATAAAATTTTAATCAAAACCAGGAATAAATTGATGAATATAATATTTTCTGGTGGATTGTACTATTAAGCAATGGAGTCAATTTCCCTCTCTCCACCAGAAGCCACTGCCAGTATTGCTCATTTTTTCATCAGTGTGTGTGGACACTCTTTTCTGCCTTCTGTAATGTCCTGATATATGAGATTTGATTCCTACACTTGCAGTTATCCTGCTCTAGTAGCAACAAATACCACAGTGGCCATGTAGTCAGTCCTATTATAACTCTAACTATAGTATTGAATTCAGTGTTTCATTTGGAGCTGTAATTTGGTGGTGCAACACTGACATCCAATGTTTATCCCAAAGAATGCATAATTTCACGTTTCATAGGCTTCCAACAATGGAACAAAAGCTTTGCCTATTCTTCGGGAGACAACTCTGCTTTTATCACAAAAATGGGTTGATTGTAATGTAGTGACCCCCATGCTAGCTGATATAGCTGTAAATGAGTTAACTTAGACACCAAATAAAGTCTGGCTATTGCACCATACATAAGTAAATTTGCCCTGCTTAATGGTATGCTGGCAGTTTGGTATACTTTTACTTAACCTGAAAAACTAAAGAAAAATATTTTACAGCTGCCTGTAGCTTTGTTAAACCATGATACAGATTAGACATACACCCAAGTCACTGAGGTGGAATGAAAGAAATAGTCTAGTCATTAATCCAGCCTCCTGATAGTAATATCAGATGCCAAAAGCTATTCTTTTATGTAAAACTTATTAAAAAAAACCAAATTCAAAGCCCATTGTGGTCTGTAAACAGATTTTCAGTTATTTCAATATATCTTGGATATAACTTTTATGTCTCAGTCCTATAGAGCTTTCAGATGTGAACCGTCCCATTGGCTACTTTATGCCTTAAGAATATGTTTAAAGTTAAAGTGATGTTTAACTGCTTTCTAAATTTTTCAGAATCAAAATCTGGGGAGATTACGAAAAGGAAAGATGTATAAATGCAGTTTTTTAAAATTAATACAATTTTCAAGTAAGAGAATCCTTATTAATAAAATAAATATTTTCAAAAGCTATTAAGCTTCTGTCAAATATGTTCTTTTAAAAATTTAGAATAGTTTTATTTGTTCAACGTTTAGTACTTGCTATTGGTAACCCACACTAGCAACAGCAGTTTTCGAGAAGTTAAAGAAGCTACAGTTTTTAAAGAAGAAATTATTATTTTATTCTTGGGAATGCAAACATGTTTTGTAGAGAAAAAGAGATGATCAGCAAAATAATATTTGTTTAGTTTATTCCTGCTAATCAATTCATTTCCCAATCAGAAGAGAAGTTTTATTTGCTCTACGTTGTTTAGGTCAGCAGTAGATACTGCTAAAACCCATGCAATCTTATTGTCAAGGTGCAGGAAAAGTAAGGCTAATCTCACGCAGAAAAAATTTGTTCCTATGCATATTAGAGTAATGGAAATGTTTTAATTTCTTTCTGACTGGAGATGAAAAACTTGACACATCTCAGTTTGAACCACCAGAAAGTATGTAACAAATATGTCTCTCAAATCTTGGTCAGAAACGTATTTAAATATTATTTCCTTGATCAACTTAATTTTGCTAGTTTTTCCAATATATTTTACTGCGGATGTCTTTTGTACCCTATGTGCAATTTTAATTAGCTTAATTTCATTGAGTTTTCAAAAAAGAATCTTTCGAAAGTCAGATTTGTATCTATTTCCAATTTAAAAATAGAAATGGAGTTACAGAATTAAAAAAGAGAATATTGTCATATGAAAGTCTATGAATTAATAAAATAGATTTCTATTGACATGAAACTGTTTGCAAATAACAATTATTTCTAATTATAAATAAATTACTTTTTTAGGTAGATGTACTTTACATCTAATTTACCTACCATTCTATAATGCTTTGTGGAAAGTTCTGTAAAATGTAATGGTTCTAGTCAAAGGAAATCCTTAGTAGGATGGAAGACTAAATTAAATTTTATACAATAATCACAATAACTATTGAAAGACTTTAATTTTTACTTTTGTGCTATAAAATTTCATTTTCAGATCTTACAGTGATATGAAAATAATAGTTACTTGAGCCAAATTAATCTAAAAGTAGGGCAGTGGAGTGACAATCTGTAGGGTGATGGAGTGACAATCTGTCTTGGACAGCTTTAAATTGGTGTCTATATAAACCCACTTAATTTGTTTGTATTCTGCTAATTTAATCCCCATTGATTCATATTTAGGCAGTATCTATAAGGAGAGAATATTTTTAATCACATGTTCATTAAATATGTGTAGAGAAGATACTAAAGGAGATAATAATATAAACATCAATAATTATCTATCTCACATTTAAGTTCTTACTACAATGCATGTCTTTCATGTTCTTATGGTTAATCTTCCTTCTTTCAATTGCTTCTGCAACCCAAACAGTTGATTTCCCTTTTTTGGATCATTCCCTGTTGAACTAATTCAATACATTAAAAGATTTAAATGATGATGTCATTAACTCCAAACATCAATGAGAATAACCACAGAAAAAAACACCAATTTGCTGAAAGATCCTGCATCTCTGTTGCAACCTTTGGGCAATACAATTCAGATAATGCACTCAGCTTTCTCAAACAAATTGTACTGGTAGTTCATATAAATCTTACCTTTTTATACTTTGAAGTGATACGTAGCAGTTGCAGAAAGAGCTGCTACTCTCTCTTCTGGAACTATGGCAAGCCTTGAGGATCCTGAGATCTGCCTAGCTGCCTCTTTTGCACAGACTTATATATATACACTGTTCAGCTCTAGTAAGCATTACGAGAGTGCATCATTGCTGACAGTTTCCTTGTTCAACTTAAAAAAAAAAGAAGTTATCATATTTGCTATTCATTTCATTTGATAATTTTACAAGCAATTTCACACATTCATTCTGCTTACTTTATGACATCAATGCTAACATGGATTTGCAAAAGGAGTGAGGTAGCAATGTCCAAAGAAGTAAATATCAAACAGAAGGGCATTAGGATGACAAACAGTGGGCTAAAGGTGCCTGGGATCAAGGCAGCAATTTCTCCAAATTCTGACTTGCCACATTTAACATTTAGTATTTAGCAACATCCTGGTCCTGTTGACATCAATAGCATCAACTTCACTTTTAAATTTTAAATGAAGGTTTATAAATTTAATACACTGTTAACAATAACCAAGACAACTCCCCCACAGCCCTTGAATAATACTTCAAGTAATCTTGTGCCAATATAATGAATGTGAAGAGACATGAAGTACTGCAGTGATGGCTACCCACTATGCCATCACTATGTTCTGTTTTACCTCAAACCAAGACAAAAGACTAGCACAGGTCAAATTTAGAAAAACAATTTGATTACCGTTAGATGTAGAATGCCAACTTTGTAAATGCTGCTGTATGAAAATTCATACTCACTTGAGAACTGTATGCCAAACATTCATTATAAATTGAGTTGCACACTGCAGCCTACAGATTTATGCAAGATAAGCCTTTTGTTCACGTCTCCATTCCCTACAAGGGAAAACGCACCCAAAATCAACACAGATTTGAGCTTTTTAACTGTGCATGTTCTGTGCAACTATTGTCAAGGTCCTAAACAATTCAGTAACAGGGGCAATTTCATAGGTGTGGTGGGGTCGCATTGTCAGAGGACTATGTTCAGCCATCTGGTGACCATAGGTAGGAGAGATTGACACAAAGCGCATCCGTGCCCCTGGCAGCTGAAAAAACCTGCCAGTCAGGCATATGCGTCTTTTATCCTGTCTATGAAGCAACAAGTGAGATATCCCCCTTCAAGAAATTCCTGGAGAAGTTTTCCTTTACAGACTTTTTCATACATCATGATAATCCTTTGTAAAATGCAATAGGGCACCAAAAATGAAATATGATTAATACATATGTAAGGTGCCAGGTAGTCCAGAAGAGACATTAAATATGAAGGACTCCACCTTGAGTTTCAGTTCTGCTCAGTAGAGGAAAGAGTCTGGAATCACAGTGGACATCTCACTGAACATTAATGACAGCCTGGAGTGGCCCATGGTCTAATTTGTGGCACAAAGCACACATATTAGAGCAAACCCTCTTATTTCCCCTAACACTGCTCCATGAAGCCAGCAAAGAATCTTCCTCAGTGAGGTAATTTTCTGCTGGCTGACCACAGGCAGATTGGCATAGCCCATATGATACAATTGAGGCAGTATATAAACTTAATAAACCTAGCATTAGAGTGGCAAACGAAATTTAATGGATCTTTCCTAGAGCTCTATCCTAAATACCTTGCTGTGGTACCACAGTATGGGTTTAGGGAAACAATAAGCCTCACTACACAGTACACATAAAAAGATTTAAATAATTTTTTTTTATTAGTATAATTTTTCTCTGCTTTTGGATCCATGTACTGAGATTCATTTTTGTCATTTCTAGCTACAAAACAAGTGTCTACTAATGCTGCTACTGAAAACTTAAGAGCACAGCTTCTGTTCGTCTCATTATTGCCTTCTGTTTGTACCTTCAGTCATTTCTGAGTGCCTTATTTTCCCTTTTTATTAGTCTCCTTTTTAATTACTACTTCTTTCCCCCTCTTTTCCACATGCTCTCTTCCCCATGTCTTCTTTCTTCCTGCTCCTGATGGTATTTTTCACATCCATTCAAAGTCATGGATTCCCAGTCATTGATTGGCATAGGATATACAAACTTGCATGCATATTTATCAAACTTGGCTTTTCAGACTTTTTTGTTTGAAACGACCAGAATTACCATCTCCACATACCAGCCTTTCATAGGCAAACAACTATGTAACGTCTAAGAGATAGTGCCAAAGGAGCCAAAATAAGCCTGGAAACAACCTCATACCCCAAGTCTACTCATTTTCATTAGATGCCAATTTCACTGAGATACTTCGTAATCTTTATCTCAGAATTATTTTTTAATCTACTTTCTATTTAGACATTATAAGCGTTATACAGGGGATGCAAAATCACAGTTTAAATTTAAGCCTGGCACTCAGTATTAGAAGGCACACCCTCTCCATGGAGTTGGGTCAGCTTTATGGCTCCCGCAGGAGAAGACGGGCTGCCCAGCCCTGCAGTTCCCCGAGAGGACAGCAGATGGTGATCAAAGGGCCGTTTAGACCTTTTTTACACCAGGATGACACATAAACACTTGTTGAAATGGATTGCTACAGACAATTATCTCACTGCATGTTGAGTTAAAGATACATAGCTTTCTAAACAGGCAGTACAGAATATAAGACAGTATCATCTCCTCCAGGAAACAGGCAGTTCTTTTCTTTTTGTTTAGCTCTGTTTATTTGTGTCAGATAAAGTTCCTTGTTTACAGTAGGATGATTTCAGAAAAAAATATATGAGACAGAGCAGCTCAGTGCACCTGGTTGGGCAGGTTGTTACACAGGCTGTATCATCTAGCAGGTCATCTAGCATCTAGAGGGTGACTGATTATTTGTTTTTCAAGTGATACACAGACAATAAAAAAGTACAGGAAAGAAATGAACTGCCATCAAGAACTGTGCAACCTTCAGTTGCCGTAACTGAGTCTATAGTAATATATATTTCAAGAGCACAAAAAATACGAGTTACTAAACAGAAGTAGAAAATTGTAATGAGTGTATGAAACATGCATATGCACTCAGGTTTTTTCTTCTCACATTGTAAAATACAATAGTTAGATGGCACCTTTTGGCAAAAGTCAAGGGCAACCTTTCTCTCTTCTGTATTATAGTTCACATATGAGACAGTACTTCAACTGAGTCAGACTAAGAGACAGAACCTGAAAGTGACCTGCTTTCAGGAAAGTTTCATCTCAATGTTTTTCACGATTCACTTGGAGTCATTAAAAAATCTATATCTTGGGTTCACTGTATTTGGAGTTGATCAAAGTTTCCTGCACCATCATCTCAGCACCAGGTAATGGCTGCTATCAGGGACAGGGTACTGCACTTATTGGACAAAAAATCTGTGGGGGAAGTTACAGAAGAGGTAAAATGAGAAGCAGAATTCTTACCAGCTGCACACTGAACCTGATGCTCTAGCAGTAGCAATTCCAGTTGGCATGGCTTTTCAGAAAAATAGGTCCAATGTATTTGTTATAACTGGCTAGCATACTCTGAATATCATAATTTTCTAGGATGTTTCTACCAACTCTTTAACTGTTGGTGCAAGAAAAAAATAATTAAAAAATTAAATTATCAAGATTTGAAGCTTTTAATGAATTAGGAGGTTGCTGACATTTGAAAGTAAGAAAGTAAAAAAATCCCCAAGAAATGCTGTCAAGAAAGTGAACCTCCCACATTTTCCTGTGTATTTCTTCATTACATGTTTATTCTTACTGTATTATTATATTATTATCCATTACATATCTAAAGAACATGGGAGGGAGGAGGATGTATCTTGGGGTATGACTATAGGCCCACACCCTTTTCTTTCTTACATTGCACAGAAAGCATTCTCTCCCTAACCTTGTCAACCATGAGTTCAGAGGCTGGGCTGTGCAGCCCCTTTTATTGTCCTATCCTTGCTATATGATAATCAGCCAAAAGAGCCCTGCATTCCCCTTCTGGGAATTAGTGCAACATGTATAGGAAGAACATATGTGTAAACACATACATACATACAACATATCCACTGTTACATACACACACATGTACATGTACCTAACACACACAAATGTATGCATATGTATGTATAAAACTCCACAGCTACACTCTGGAGAGCAAGAATGATTTTCTGAAATGGAGGATTAGTTTAGGGTCTCTAAAGCCTTTCCACAGCATGCAACTCCATGCTCACTGCTGTGGATGCTGATGGATTTGTACCTCAGGGAAGAGAGCTATTGTAACTATGCTGTAGCCCACACTGTCTGCTCACATAAATTGGAATCGCTCCGTTTGAAGTCAATGGAGCTGCATCAATTTGCGCAAGCAGAAGAGCTGGCCAAGTATGTACTAGTTACTTTACATTCTGAGAAGACAATGTTCATAATTGAAAGTAATACCAAATGCTCTTAGCAAATACTATGAATTATTCAGATTAAATATAGAGCCTTCAAATGACTCTATAAAATGTACTAAACAGCTGTGCCTTGTAATTGGAACTGACTGGCAAACTGGAAAGTATTGAATGTAGTCTGAATTTGACTTGCTATCTGAGTAAAATGAGTATAACACTAACCATGTTCTGGAACCTGGCTGGATTTATACTTGGTTTTCTACTAATGCTGTTTTCTCTTCAGGCCTTTTCTTCTTTGCTGCTGCAGTAATCCTAAGTGAAGCAAAGCATATAGCTCGATGTTTGGGGCATGAGGATTGCATGTTCATTGACATGTACAATTCACACAGCATGAATGAGGTAGACGATGAAAATAGATGTTGGGGAATGAATGGTTTGGAGTGGAACCAGTGGTTTTGCTACTATTTATGTACACTTCAGTTCCTAGAATAAAGCAGTTTTTGCTTTGCAGCTGTAGCTTTATTTTCTAAAAGCTAAACAGAATTCATAGTGGAAACTGACTTGTAAACAACTCTATCTGTGGCTACTTATCAAGGGCCTGTCAACTTAATTCAGAACAACTATGTCCCATCTTCAGAGGCTTGTATACCTTGTATATATGACAGATATTTGAAGACCAAGTTTCATTGTCTGAAGTGGTATTTTTGGGTGTCTGAAGTGTGACATTCTTATTCAAAAGGGAAAAGAAGGGCAGAAAGTGCTCAGCATTTTTTGAAAACTGCATCCTCTAAAACATCTGAAGGTGGGAAGCAAAACTTTGAAGATACTCATTCATCAGCTTAGAAAATCTTGTTATAAAAGCTATCATTTCTTAGTTTTGTAAGTTGTGTCCCAGTGTTGGCTCTTACATACCATATTCTATGTCTGCAGCATAAAAAATATATATATACACACTTTTTATTCATATATAAGGCTAACCCTTAAACATATTTTTGTTAGCTTCAGCTTGATTACTCAGGACAAGCCCTTTCACCTTGAACTGTGTTGAAGCTCTGTTATAGAAGAGCCTATACTGTAGGCTAGACTAAAAAGGAATGGGGCAAATAACTGTCCAGTGAATGTTTGTGGTGATGCTTATAACATGAATTGTGATTGTAGACACCAATGCAGAATGCAAACCAGTTCTCTTCTAGAGAAGAAAAGGCTCAGGAGGATCTTATCACTGTATATAACTATCTGAAGGCATGGTGTAAAGAAGATGGAGCCAGGCCCTTTTCAGTGGTGCCCAGTGACTGAACAAGAGGCAACAAACTGAAACACAGAAGGTTCTGTCTGAACATACGGAAATGCTTTTTTACTGTGAGGGTGACTGAGCACTGGTAGAGGTGGTGCAGATAGGTCGTGGAGTCTTTTTAGATATTCAGAAGCCGTCTGCACATAGTCCTGGGCTACCAGTTCTAGGTGACCCTGCTTGAACAGGGAGGTGGGATGATGACCTCCAAAGTTCCCTTCCAACCCCAACCATTCTGTGATTCTGTGATACTGCAATGGTAGGTTTGAAGTGCTCTGCACCATTTCTAATAAATGACTGCAACATTACCTGTTACAGGCCAGTAATTTGATGTTCTGTGTGTTTTTAAGAGGGGTTTTTTGACACTCACAGCATCCTAGGACATTTTCCCCCAGGTCATCAAAATACAT
Organism: Burhinus bistriatus; assembly: GCA_013397275.1. Classification (NCBI taxonomy): domain Eukaryota; kingdom Metazoa; phylum Chordata; class Aves; order Charadriiformes; family Burhinidae; genus Burhinus; species Burhinus bistriatus. The sequence continues at coordinate 5,664 of VYXH01012563.1, read as the reverse complement.
GGTTGCTCAATCATAAAGCTTTCAGGTTAGACATTATTTCAGCAACTTGGTGTAAACGTCACACTCTGCTGAAGACATACTCCCATTCTTTGGCAAGAACACTGTGTAAGGCAAATAAATTAAAAACATGAAAAACAATGAAACAAAACTAACAGCAGCATGATGAACTTATTTTTTTCATGTTTTATCCCCACAACTGCTTCCTACAAGCCAAGGTAAATGGTGGACAGTTTGGACAATGTGTACTCTGATTGCCTTAGAAGACAAACAAACATAAAAGCAGATTAATAATGAAACAGCTAATGCATCCCTTGGGAAAGAGGTACCTTCTGTTATTTTATTTGACATGTTTTCCTGAAATGTCCTTTATTCCAACTACTTCTAGAAGCTTCTGACTGCAGACCTGTGGGCAGGGTGTGAACACCACTACATTGCATCACTTTATTACTTATAGTATCCACAAAGGCCCAATTTATCTGGCCAAATGTTCAGAGCTTATAGGATTTTCAAAAGTATAAATAAAAATAAAGGTGCAGAAATTTAAAGATAACTTAATATATTGATATTTATGTGAGAGTATCTGGGATAAGACCTTGATTTTTCTTTCTTTCACCACAATTTTGCAATGGTTTCTGTGGTGTTGTATCAATATAAGAAACTGAGAGTTAAATCTCAGTAGATTCAACTGAATTGTATTCCCTATTTGTAAAATAACCACATTACTGAGATTACTGTTGTGTGCAGCAAATGCACATAGGATCATATAATCAACATCTAATTAGCCCCACTTCATGTTATATTTGCTTAATGTTAACTTTCTTAGAGCTGTAATTTTTTCCTTTAACCATTATAGCAGTTGAATTTTAATTACATTACCAACAAAAAGCTCATTAACGTCACGTAATTGGCAGCATTTCCAAAAAAACCTGAACTAATTGAGTATTTTCTGAAGAGTTCCCATCAAAGTATAATTTAACCATTACAAACAGCTTGGCAACTACATTTACATAAAGATGTGTCTGAGGAATGTTCTCATGTGTGGAAAATCAGATTTGATATTGCCATTAACAAAACAAAGGAAGCTGTTACATAGCAAATCACTTCCACATTTTAATCATTTTGGCTAAACCCCATGTTTTTGTCAAGAACCCCCTTGCTTTTCCACAAAGCAGCAGCAACTGATCTCTGACTGAAAGTTAGGAAGCAGCTTGTTTGTGGGAACACTACTCCACAATCTTTTTCAGGTTTTTTGGTACTCTCACCAGCTAATAGCAGAGATGAGATACTGTGTTAGACAGACCATGATTCTTATGCAGTAGGCAAACTCAGAATTTTTTGAACACGTGACCAGAGAATAATTTCATTGACAATGGATCTCTTGCCAATTATCTTGTTGATATTCTTATGTTATGACAGGACTGATTTAATTAATAATCAAAACAATACAAGTATTCCAATCATTATTAGCCTCTAGCATTTTTAAAGGACTCCCTAAATAGTTTGACTGGAAACAAAGCAAAGAAAGCCTGCATAATCCTTTGATCCTTCGCCTCCAGTCTGTATGAATGACATCAAGATTAATTTGAATGATGAGGTGATGACCAGAGATTAAAAACAGGCTAATATGGCTCACATATTCTGAATACAGGCAGAAAAAACACTGAGATAAAATAGCTACGATGAATGTCCTGCTTTCATGTTTAAACCTGAACACTGAGAGCTCTTCAGAATCAAGGTTGCAAATAAGAGTTAAATAAAATTTGAACACAGCATTCAATATTCTCGATAATTATCCAAACTTCAGCTTTAAATATTGTGTGTTCCTATCCCTGCTTGGATTCTTTCCAAGAAATTGGAAATAGATTTTGAGAAAGTGGTTCTTGTTAGGATGCTAATTAGGTACTTGCACTGCTTTCTTTGTCCTTTCCCATTTTACAGTTGTAGTTAACAAATGCAAGCATATTCATCTGGCAGTGTGCCTTTGCGATGGACCACCTATCTTTGGATTGCAGAATATAAATTTAAGCAAGATGGCAATAAATGCACATGGCATTTTACATTCTGATTTTATTTTTTCTATCAAACAGGTGTTAAATGTGCCAAAACATGTATTAGTATAACATTTGCTAATATACAATATCAAAAGTGGATGTAAACATCAAGTTTAAAACTTCAAAGTTCCTGTCATCAATTCACCTGAAAACTATATAACCCGGACACTGTTATCATTGCATTCTCCCAGAGATGTTGCAGATGCCTTAGCATGCTCTGAATAGCCTACTTATTCTGACAAAGAAAAACACCGTTTGAGGAAGTGGGTCATATGTGTGTAGAGATGTTTGCTGGAAAGGCCTGGAATTCCATGGTTCTGGTCAGTATACCACTGAAAAAGAAAAAAAAAAGCCATAAAGCCCCTACGTTATGTTTTCAATTCTGCAATAGTTAAAACAATATAATTATTTTATTACCATATAGAAGAAAGTGGATGCCTCAAGAAAACAGGGGGACGTAGTCAACAGCCAGCTGAATATGAGCCAGCAGTGTGCCCAGGTGGTAAAGAAGGCTAGTAGCATCCTGGCTTGTATCAGAAATAGTGTGGCCAACAGGACTAGAGAAGTGATTGTCCCCCTGTACTCAGCACTGGTGAGGCCCCACCTCAGTTTTGGGCCCCTCACTACAAGAAAGACATTGTGGTGCTGGAGCGTTTCCAGAGAAGGGCAACAAAGGTGGTGAAGGGTCTAGAGCATAAGTCCTATGAGGAGTGGCTGAGGGAACTGGAGTTGTTTAGCCTGGAGAAAAGAAGGCTGAAGGAAGACCTTATCGCTCTCTACAGCTACCTGAAATGAGGTCATAGTGAGGTGGGGGTTGGTCTCTTCGCCCATATAACAAGCGATAGGACAAGAGGAAACAGCCTCAAGTTGCACCAGGGGAGGTTGAGATTGGATATTAGGAAAAATCTATTCACAGAAAGGGTTGTCAAGCATTGGAACAGGCTGCCCAGGGAAGTGGTTGTGTCACCATCCCTGGAGGAATTTAAAAGACGTGTAGATGTGGTGCTTAGGGACATGGTTTAGTGGTGGACTTGGCAGTGCTAGGTTAACGGTTGGACTTGATGATCTTAAAGGTCTTTTCCAACCTAAACAATTCTATGATTCTATGACTTGCTAATCTTCTTTTCATCAGTTTCCAGTATATTCATATTCTTGCTGAAAAAAAGTTTCTAAACCTTCTGTAATCTAGAAGTAAGCATTACTGCCTAGTATTGACAAAGCAGTTGTATCAAGTCAGACAAAAGAGCTTTTAGATGCCCTTAGGGATGAAATGTCTTTGACCTGCTGCATGGCTTTGGCAATGGGTCACAGTCTTGCTTAGGAATACTGGGCTCTAAGCAACAAGCTGTCAGCTAAATGTTGTGGAATTCTATTCAAAACATCTTGCATTACAGCAGGGCCATGAACATCATGAATGGTATACTGCAAATAAAATACACCTATGAATTATGCTAACTCTTAGAAATAACTGACATTCCCCTGTAGCTGAACTGGAATGGCTACAACTGCATACAGTATTCCAGATACTGAGGAATAACCTGGGTTTGCTAAAAATCAGTGAAGGAGGCAGAAAACGTGGAATACACAAAAGGGCCTACAAAACCCAAGTACAAGGGGCTCCCTGTGTGATCCCTTTTTGGGGAGTTCATGACCCTGGGAAAGTGGACTCAGGCAGAAGGCCAGTATGCTTGATAGCAGGCAAATACTTTGGTCATTAGCCCCAAGAAAAAAGGTGCAGAAGCAGAGCTTAACATGTAATTCAGAACTACTTTTCCCCTGTTCATTCCTCATTTACATCCTCTAACCTCTTGCCTATGTGTTTCTCTCTTTGCCTGCACCTCCTACGCCAAGCAAGTTTTGTGGAGAACTTGTTTTTTTCTGATCCTGGATATACTACTTGGATACCTTATACCCTTTTTGCTTGTTTCACCTCATGCCTGTGGCAGGCACGTCCAGTTCAGAAAGACTCCATCAGAACCAGTGATGGTTTTGGCCCCAGAAGCCAGCTCCTTCATCTTCCTCTCTTTTACTAGCTATCAGCAACTTTAATAAGGAGGCTGGATTCTCATCCTTCTCCCTGGCTCATTTTAAAAGCCTCTAAGTTATTCTTGACAAGAGTGAAATCCTGCTAGCATCCAAAGGGCAAGAAGGGGGAAAAAAAAAAAAGAGCAGACAAATCCTGAGGAAGAAATTGTTTATGAAGAGTAACAAATGAGCTCACAATTGCCAGATTTTGAAGCGTGTTCAGTTGAACTGGGTTCTTAAAAACATTGCCAAGTGTCAGATAAGCTTATTGATAAATCTATAAACCACTGTTCAAAATGAAATATAGTCTGTTATTTACCATTGCCTGGAAATCCACCTGTGCATTAACCAGAGCTTTTGCAATTTGCGCTGAGTTCTGAAAATGTACGTTATCTGAAAAAGCAAAAAAAAGAGATTAGCTGTTGAAATGTGTAAATACCACAAAGCATAAAGTTATAGTGCATTAAGTTGTGTCCGCTAATTATGAAGTGATACAGTTGACATTACTAAGAATGACTAAGCATCTTATAATATGTCATATGGAAATCTACCAAAGATCTAAGTACTGACCCTAATCATAGGCATAGAAAGATGCTTAATGTTTTTCAAACAAAGTGATTCTGGCTCTGTATTTGTACTGCCATTTGCAAACCTCACCATCTGCTGTTCCATGGATGAGAAGATACTCTACATTTTGGAAATTCTTTGCTCTTGCCATCACAGTTGAATTCTGTTGAGAGGAAAAATGAACAGTTCAGCAGCTTCAATTTAAACCACTCAGTCACAGAGCTGAAAGGCTTTCATTACTTAGTACAACAACAATCAAACAGTTGGACTGGCATAATAATGACAGCAGTGATTTCATATCACTCTGAGATTATAATAGAAGCCATATATATTTAGTGCCTTTTTTAAGGGCCAGTTCACGAAAAGCACTGCACTTGCCACGCCTCATTCCCTGAACACTGTAATTCCTGGCGATCTAAACAGCTCTACCAGGGCAGTTTGATATTGAGCATTTCTGTTCCTTAAGTTGGGATGGGGAATAGGTACTAAGAACATGATCCAAAATCTTTAATAGGAGTCCTTCCACTAACTTCTTTGGGCGTTAATTCAGGCCCCTCTATATCCAGAGCTGGTATGTGTGCTGCTAGAGGAAGCTATAGATTTCCTATCAATATGAAGAAAAGAAGAAAGGCAACCTGTTCTAGGTAGGGAAAGCTGTTCTGACCATTTAGTGTGCTTATGATATTACTATCAGAGAGCTAAATCTTCATGAAGTAGTTTGCATACCACAGCTAACAGCACCAACCAAAACATTATAAACCTCAACATTTTAACCTCTCTCATGTGAGTTCCTTCCTAGGCTTCACTGGTAAGCACTGGCTTTCCTAGGTTTGCACTGGCAGAACTGTCTGACTTGTCCAAGTGAGAAAATAAGGATCCTTCAATTTAGCATATTTAGGATTGATAAATACAAACCCACAAGTAACTATGGAGATATGAATTTCACAGCGGTAGCTTAGCTGCTACAGGACTGCCACTATAAGAGCCAACGGGTCATTTTCTTTCACAGAATCACGGAATC
>VYXH01012562.1:78761-89029 GCA_013397275.1 Burhinus bistriatus | reverse complement strand
AGCCATCCATGACAGCATTCCAATCATGTGAGCTATCTCAGTAATTGCAATGAGATCATGACCCTGCGACTGCACATGGATCTCTAATTCTTCCTGTTTGTTCCCCATGCTGCGTGCGTTGGTGTATAAGCATTTCAGAGAGGCAGTTGGGAGTGTAGTTTTTGCCCTTGAGGGGTGGTAGGCCTTCCGGTTCTCAAAAATACTAGCACACTGCCCCACAGCTGCTGATCTGCTACACCCAGATGCCTCTCTAGTGAGCCCAGTTACATCCCCATTCCCCTTCAAATCTAGTTTTGATTCTAGGTTCAATTCTGGGTATTTCGTTCTTCTCTAACAGAACAATGTAGTCTTACATATTAAGATTTATATAAGTATCAAATTAGAATAAGGGGAAGTATAAAGGAATTTGATGATGTTAGTAACACTTCTGAGATTGTACTGTGTGTAATACCACTGTAGAATCACAGAATGTTAGTATTTGGAAGGGACCTTCGAAGATCATCTAGTCCAATGCCACTGCTAAAGCATGTTCACCTGGAACGAGTTGCACAGGATGGCATCCAGGTGGCTTTTGAATGTCTGCATAGTCGGAGACTCTACCACCTCTCTGGGCATCCGGTTCCAGTGTTCTGTCACCCTCAAAGTAAAGAATTTTTTCCTCATGTTCGGATGGAATTTCCTGTGTTCCAATTTGTGTCCATTGCCCCTTGTCCTGTTGCTGGGCGCCACTGAAAAGAGTCTGGCCCCATCCTCTTGACACCCACCCTTTAGATATTTCTAAGCATTGATGAGATCCCCTCTCAGTCTTCTCTTCTCCAGACTAAACAGACCCAGGTCTCTCAGCCTTTCCTCGTAGGAGAGATGCTCCAATTCCTTGATCATCTTTGTAGCCTTCTGCTGGACTGTCTCCAGTAGTTCCTTGTCTTTCTTGAACTGGGGAGCCCGGAACTGGACACAGTACTCCAGATCAAAACAATACCTTTTCTTCTTTATATGTAATTTCTACTCATTTAGTTTTGTCTCTGCTTTTTCCTTTTACTTAAGCATTTCTTCTCCCTCCATTGTGATTACACAACCAACATATTTATAAAAAGCAGCCATAACTCCCATGGGGCAAACAAACCAAATTATCTTGGTCTCCTTTGGTATTAAATGGCTGTAAGATACCTGCCTTGATCATTATATTCTCATTTATTCCAAATTCCTTTCTTAAATGTGAAGAACCATGTTTCAACATGACATTCCAGATGAAGTTTCACTACATTGCATGTTATCTTAAACACTTTCTGGAATGCTAGTAGCTAACAAATAAGCACCATGTCATTCAAAATTTCACTTTTCCTGTATTCACAATAAATCCATTTGAATTTTCCCCACAGGAAATACCCAAAGAGGTATTTTTAGGGACAAATAAATATACATTTTTGGTGCAGATTTGCTTGAAGTTCATTAATTTACAAGAATAAGCATAATTACTTCTACTAATTAATTTCTGAAATTTAGCTTATTTGTCCTGAATATATCCTTTCCTTGGATGGGTAACTACACTAGTACTTTAATAAATGTAAATGAAGTGTGAACAAATGTTTTTCTTTTAATCACCTAGTTCCATGAAGGAATATGCAAATAGTATGACTGCATTGTAAGTGTTTGGCAAAGTTATTGTTTTACGAATCTGTAATGCTTCTAGGCTGACTTGATTTCTACTGTTATTTCAAGCCAGTAAGTTCTCAGATAAAGCCAGCATCTTGTCAGGGTGATGATGTAAACCAAACTCGAGGATCCTGTACTGGATGGCCAGCTGGGCTGAAAAGGCTTCTCAAATCATTCCGAAGGGGGTTCTTAGTAAAAGGAAAACACATTTTGCATTATTTTCCTTCTATTTACCTGCTGCTTAGAGTATTTTAAATATAATCCTGTCTTGTTTTTTCTGTGCAGGTTGCATGACAATTAAACCTAAATACTACAGCAGTAGTTCTCAGATCACTGCATGAAAACTTAAATAATCATGTAGTGCCAATAACTTTACACAAGTCCAATCATCAGCCCTATCTGTAGTGCCTCCAGGTATAATTTCCAGTTTACTGCCACCCAGTGTAACACATTTGACAAAAGCAGACTTTTAAGTGTATGTAATTGCTTGAGTTACTGAGGGCCAAGGCAAAGGGGAACTTGCCTGAACTCAACCTTCAGACACATATGCCTAAACTGTTGTCAAGAATAACCTTGTTCAGGATCTCCTTTACTCCTGAGCAGCAGTACATAGTTCCTATTTAATCTGGAAATCTTCTCCATAAACCTGAAATTATCCTGGTCTGAGCAATGGTGCAATGTCAGCTAGACTCAGAAAAGATGGTGCAGACTACGTGAAAGGACATCCAGCTATCAACAGTGTCTAACTGCTTAATTGTACCTTTTGGCTAGCAAATTAATACTGTTAACTGGATGTATCAAAAAAACTTTGAGCTGAGCTCTTCAGACAGTCCTTCATATCTAAATACGTTTGAGCTTCACAAATTAATTCCCAGTGTGCACAGATCCATTCAGACGCCCAGCGCTTGTGATGGTCTCACACCATGGGCAGCACTGAGTTTAGGAACCACACAATCTGTAAACATTTTCTTTTCATTATGGTAACTGTAGTTCTAAATTCCTTCTACAGATTTTTACAATCTGCTGCTTCTGCTCTTGCTCATTCTAAGCCGTTTTTATAAAGTTTCTCTCTGGAGTGGGGGTATTCACTTACACTGCAATACAACTACTGTAAGAACTACATGAACAATTTCTGTCACACAAGTTATTTCCACAAAACTTGTACACATTATTGCAATCTGGATAAAAGGACAGCATCTCATACAGGATTTGGATAAAAGGTTTTGGACACGCTGTTTTGCACTTTTCATGAAAAAAAACATTTTGGATTTCAAAAACCTGCTGGGAAGTGACAGAAATACTTTAAAACCAGTAAGATTTAATCACATTAGCTCAAACCTCTGAAGATGTATGGAATTAGTTTTTAACATGTCAAAATGTGGTTTGACCACTATTTTTGCTGCAAATGCCTACACAGCTGCAGGCTTCTGTGCCTCTGTTGGAGTTAATGTGATTCTAATGCAACTAAACAGGATTAGAGGTGAATATTTGAGAGGAAAAAATAGTCTCATATTCATGAACATTTTTTCTTGTTTTTAGATCCAAGCAAAAGGAGGATTGAGGATAGTCACTAAATTAATTCTCTTTATATTAGGGTTTAATTAATCCAGAATGACAGTTGAGTCTGCTTTCCTAATGTTCCATTGTAAATCATCTGCAAAGCTTCAGTTAACTTAAATTTAGACGCATTTATGCACTGCAAAAATGAAAACATTAATCCAACATTATCACTATGGAATAAATGTAATTCCATTACATTTCATGCCAAAAGCCTCTGTGTGCAAGCCTTTAAAAATTGAAGGGTAATTTTTAAATCAGTCCTTCTAAGTATGAAATAATGCCATATTTTAACTTCACAGAAAAAAAGATACCATAAATTATGTAGAATTTTATTAATGATTAATAACCTGATTTTGGTTACTTCTGATGTATTAAGAGGTATATTTATCTTGCAGGGTCTGCCCAATTTTTTACATGCTTAATTATCCAAAAGAACAATAATAATTGCAATCATGGTTGTGTTTTTGGTCAGCCAATGAGCTGCAACTGATCCTGATTTCCTTCAAATTTCTTTGGAATTCAACAGCTGAATTGTTCAGAAGAAAGGTTTTCTGAATGTGGATTATTTACAAATTGCTTGGAATGTATTATTCATGTTGTGCTGTTCACAAACTGCATTATATCAAATTGTTTGTATACCTTGACCATATGAACCATTTCAGAGTGAAGGAAAATGAAGAGTAAAAGGGGATGCATTTTGTCAGGAAATATTCAAACAAACATTTATACTAATTTTTATGAAGTCTGTGAAGTTCTGATCCCCTGCACAAATTCTCCACAGCGTCAGTGTTCTCTCAAACAATAAATACTGTGGTTCAGAATTATAGTCAAATCAAATTCTCCTTTATTTAAGAACGAAGTCTATTATTTACTGAGCTCTGCTGTCCAGTAATAAAGGCCTGAAACTTTAAACACTCCTTACCAACCTTGAGTATTTCTGCTGCTCTTTGAACTGTAACAGGAGAGGTTGCATTGTGCTATTTTGCTTTTGTTTTTCTTTAAATATTATATACTTCTAACATCCAAAACATGATATCAACTGCAGTTTTCACCTCTCCGTTCCATCCCTTGCCTCAGAAGCTCTTCTTCCACTATGTGGGTGGCCCACTCTCTTCAAGGTTAGCTCCTTACAGAACAAGTTATTATACACTAATTATTATAAAATTATTAAACATTCTTTAACACCATATTTGGCAGAAAGTTTTTGCAAAGTTCTGGTTGGTAAAGGCCTATAGAGAGTCCTTGTGGGATCCATGGCAAGGAGCAAATAAATGTTTAGAAACATATGCTGAGCCTTGGTCTGGTGGAGCTGGACGTAAGGAAGTAATTCCATCTTCCACTACAAAAATTTTCTGCAGGCAACAGGTTCCCAGTGAGAGGTGTGAGGTAATGAACTAATGAATTAAAGGGGATTTTCTTTCTGTAGAAGTACCTGAAGACCCAACTGGACTACACATTGAATTCAGGCCAGAACTCCAGTTTTTAAATGAAGACTTTCATTTAACCATTTTCCGAGGTAATAAGGCATAATTTTGATTTATTTCTAGATAAAGGAAAAGACCACTTCATAGGACCAGAGTATGTACAAAATGTTCCTGTCTAAACAGTGAGAATCAAAGCCAAATTCCAAATGTTATTTTTACTGGGGACCAGCCTTATCAATCAGTAATATTATTGTGGTCGTAAAGAATGAAAAGAAATCCAGAATAGCAGTCTTAGGGTATTCTGTCTCTATCAGTATGAATATGGAACAAGTTGAATAATAAACCAAGGGGTTTCATGCATATACTGCACAAATAAATTTTCTGTCCATTACTGATCAAGATAAATATAGAAAAAATAACCAACAAAGAATGAAGAGGCAAGTATGAACCTAGCAGAGACTGCTTCCTGCTTGAGTAATTTTCTGCAGGAAAAGTATTTCAGGGTTGTTTTTGTGTGCAGAACGCATGACCTGCAGAGAGTGAAAGGGCAATTTTCTATCAAAGATCTCTTCTATTGAACCTAAAATGTAATAGGAAACAGGCACCAGTTTGTATTAGAAAGACAGAACAAAATTTCATTACAAAACAAACCGCTCCAGTTGCTGGAGATTAATGGGGTGCTTTTCCCCTGGCTTGCTGTGTCTTGTACAATATATATCTCTGTATGCTTATTAAGGAGGGATGAGGGACTACATGCACAGAGAGTACATTGCACTGCTTAAACTTGGTCATCACTGTCTCGCCGAATACAGTTATGACATTATGGTGTGTAGGAGCAAAGCTTAAATCCCTGGTCATTTAAGTCACTGTCAAGGTTTTAAAATGTGATTCAGCAGAAGCAGTTAAGCAACTTGCCAAAAATGTAGGATAGGACATACTGTACCATTTCTTTGCATGCTTAGGAGACTTCTGGAAAAGGAAGCTGCTTTTCATCATGAAGCGTAAAATAGACACCTTAAAGTGAGTTAAAAATAAGTCATTTTCAATATAATGTGCTCAAAATGATCTCTAGTGAGACAAGGTATTATTTATCCTAATGAGATTTTTAGAGATATGATATTTCTCTTTTAAAACTGTGTGAAGATATTCTTTATCACCTGCATTCTTCATTTACTAGTTCTGCTGTCCCTATCTGTATCAGACTCTATTTTCTATAGATAGGAGGAAATAAGGCTATTTCCTTCTTATTAAACTTTCTCAATAAAGCTTATGCACAAGGTCAGATTCCAAGGTCAGATGTTAATTTTTCTCTGCTTTTTCCCTTTTCTTCAATGTAGATCCATACAGCAGAGATAAGAGCATGTTGGTGAGAAGCCTTATGCTTGCCAGGCCCCGTGATCTGCTTTTTTCAAACCATACTGTTGTCTAATAGACAAGCCATAGCTCAAGCTCGAAGCGTTTAATGGTGAATTTAGGAATAGGAGACCCAAGCTGGCAGCATGCAGCAGAGTAGCATGCAGAGCAGCAGAGCACACTGGTGGACTAGCTTGTTCACTTTGAGCCCTGCCCAGCTCCTATTTGTCTGGACTGTCTGAAAGTAAATTCATATGTGTTTAAGGATCCTAAATATACTAGCGCTCTCTCATACAGGTTATTGTATGATCGATTAAATCCTGTGGCTGACTGTATTTGCAGGGTACCACTGTACTGTAAACACAGTGAAGTATAAGGAAGCCACCGAGAAAAAACAAAGAAACAGCATTTTAATTTCTATTTCTAGTAGCTTTTTTACTTTCATCTACATCACAAGTAGAAACCTGATATTTCACAAAAGATTTTCAAAGAAATTTAAAGCAATGTAAAAAGGCATTTGTAAAAGAATAATAGTTGCTCAGAACTAAAAATAAATAATAAAATATATATTCAGCATTAAAAATTTATTTTTCCAGGTTATCAAAGGTTCTTAGATTTTCATTAAAATATTCTATATTGAAAGCTTAGTATCACTCGATCATGATTTAATTTTATTTTATTCTCTTATAGATGGTGGCTCGTATATACTTCTCATTGTAACTCATAAAACTGTTATGACAAACATTCCATAAAAACAGCAATCTGAATTTACTCTTATTAAGCATTGTACACTAATCTATTAGCATTTTACAGGTAAAACTTCAAAGCGTGTATAAATATCAGTTAATTCTCAAAAACTTTTTAAAATGGGAAATAAAAAATATTGTAATATTTTATAAGTGACTATATCAGAGTAGACAGAGCATAGGTGGCTAGACCAGTGTTACAAACCACTGGAAGCAAGGACATGATAAGGATATAGGACACAAAAACCATAATATTCTATGACCACATGATTTTATTCCCTTCCATGGAGACTCTGTGCTGCTCTGAAATGCACAAGCATCCTCTACAGCTTCCAAAAATGCTTAGCAGCACTCTGATTACAATCAAAAGGTTTGCTTGTTAGCATCCCTGTTGGCAATATTCCCCAGAAGCAGAATGTCACAGATCAAATATTTATCACAGATGTTTAAAGATAATACAAAACTCCTGCTCTTCTTGACAGAACCAATCAGGCTCAGTATGTGATCCTTTGACTCTAAAGACAAAAAGGGTTTGGGAGGAATAACTGGGTTCTCTGCAAAATCTTCAAGAAATTTGAAATAATCAGTTCATTTTGCCTGTCTTGACCCTGTCTGAATGTGACAGTTCAGAAGGGTTGATGTCCTCAGTGGACACTGAGATTTAAACTGCCTTTGTTTGCTGCATGAATACATCTATTTGTGGTGAAATGACACTATCCTACTTGGGCTGGTTTCCAAATGTGTCCCAGCAGCTTCATCTTTCAGCTGTGTTTAGTAAGGGATGTTTTCACAGGGGCAAACAGAAGATAATGTCCAGGATGCAGTGCTCAAAGACTCAAGTCTTATGTATGTTTCCTTGTTGCAGCTCATATGCACCACAGCATAAAAATCCAAAATAAAAGCTTTCCTGGCATAGCTTGAAAGTTACCATTTTTTGAACTGGAAATATCTCAAAGCTGAATTAATAGTGCTGTTTCAGTTTAAACATTGTGCTATAGCTTTAGGATTGACAGCTGTTTGAAAATCCTGTCTGAGAATCCTGTCATCAGCAAACACCCTAAATGTACACAGAGTACTGGCTTTTGGCTACTTATGCTTCTGTCCATCTGTTAAGTTCACACTGTGCCAAATCATAAGTGAAGATGTCTCCCTGGGGCATAGGACTTAGGCTGTGATTGGGTTAGACAAGCAATAAACATAGCATTGAAAATGTCATTTCTTCTGAAAGATTTTCCTTTGTGCCAGGGCTTAGTATACATAGACTTATTAAATTGATTATATAATGATTGTACCATACCTATTGACAATTTGACACACACTTTTTCCTGTGAAAATATGGGGATTGTGTTACTACAGGTCCAGCTAATTGTGAGAATTCAAACAACAGCTGGCAACTTATGAAACCTTTTATGAATCCCAATAAAAATCACAATTTAAGCATATGTTATTACTCATCCAAGAATTTTTGTCTTTGTATGTCTCCTGGTATTTCTTTTTCACAAGAGATACATGTTAAGCATTTATATCACCCTGTAAACTATTAGAAAAAATATCACACAACTTAAGCTCCTAACTAAACACCATGAATAATTATGTGTTAAAAGGAGAAAACGGAATAGAACAATTGTCCTTCTTTAATTGTCTTAATCAAAAGCTTTTAGTAAATACTTGCAATTTATGAACATAGTTAACACAAAAATGGTAAAATACATGGTAAAGTTCATGGCAAATTCTGTAACCAAAGAAAAGGTAATAAATTTGTAAAAAATTTTGTCTATGTTGGACAGTGCTGAATGCATGAATAAAATAAGCATCTTTAAATATATAAAGTTGTATGTATGAAATTCCGTCTATAAAAGTATGAAAACATGTGTCATATTTTTATAAAACTTTTGGGTAGTGCTATAGTTTCTGATTGGCATATCATAATTGTTTTTGAAAGTCTAATTAATAAATATGTAATAAAGGAGGAAGAGACTCCAAATAACAAGGAAAGTTAGAGGGTAATTTCATAGGCAAAAAAGCACTATCCTTAAACAAGGAGTTGTAATTCCTAAAGTTATATTTTACTTAAATACTATAGACATATGATGCAGAATAATCAGAGGTGACTTTACAAGGATTATTTTAGATTTGCTATGTAGAAAAGTGTTATGGCTCATCCTTTGTTTCAGTAGCGCTCCTGATCACACAGAAGCTACTAACCTGCTCATCACCGTCCTGATTGTACACAGCCTCAACAGTCCAATTCAATGTTTCCAGCTCCCTGTTTCTTGTCATCTATTTGGTTTGTTGTAAGATTTTTGTACTGGGAAATGAAGCATTTAAAGTTGTTTAAGTCTTCATCCATATATTAAATCAAACTTTTTCTCACAGATTTTCATTTTTCTGCCTGTTGGATTGCAGTATCTCTCAGAAGCACCAACATAAATTGACAACAACAAGATATGCTTTTATACCTCTTACCTGAGGTAGTGAAGATACGCCAAAGCTGTCCTGATCCCAGGGATAAAGAGCCAACATTCTGGAGACGCTTCTGAAACCATTGCTTATCTCATTGTGTATCAGGCACTGTTAAATTTTAAACAGATCTATTAGCAATTCAGGAGAAATTTTAAAAATATTTTCCTTTCAAAGTTGGGTGACAGAGATGTTTTTTTCCTGAGACCTAGAGGGGCCTCTGCCAAACTATTACAGCAAAGAAAGTGATGGAAAGATTGCTGGAGTAGGGCCAAACCTGAAAAAAGCTCTGTGCAAGGAAGCAGCGGACAAACAAGAGACATTTGCAACGTGCCAAATTTGCTCTATTTTATAACATTTTTTTTTATTGTTTCTTTTTCAGCAAAATTGAGCTCTACATTCAAAGGGTTATTGGTTGCTGGTGGATCTACCTCAAGCCTGACTAACCTTGTCCTCCCCAAAAACAAAATCCAACTTACACAGTGCATTAATGTTTCCCAAAATCTTTTGCAAGAGGATGCATTGCAGCTAGCTTTAGCCATCTAAAAAGTAGCTACCTGTTGAAATTTTGTTTGCATTCTTTGTGATCAGTTGCAAGAAATGAGAATCCGTACAGAGCAATTCATCTGAAGATGAAAGGGGTGGCAAAGTCTCTTTAATGGGGCTTATTTTTCTCACTTGACTATGAAAGGGACTGGGAAGTCCTTTGTACACTATGCACCTACATTTCAGGTGCATGAATTTAGGGAGATGAATTCTGTTGTAAGTCACTTGGGTAGTTAGTTTCCCCTGAAAGCCAGTGGAATATCAGTGCATAAGTCACCCAGGAGCCTTTAAAAATTGTTCTCTTCACTGTTGTAACCTGATTATTGTCAGCTGCTATACCATACCCTGTGTGTCTAAAAATACCCTTCTCCCCACCCCACCCCCCCCAAAGTGTTTCAAACTCTTGCATAGCTTTTATAAGAGGAAAAGAAGATATTCAGCAATGTTCTCTAGATGATACCTTTACCCTTTTCTTTCTTAATCATTTTTACAGAGCCTGCTGTTCAGACTTGTCTTACATCATGCT
>VYXH01012562.1:12457-78722 GCA_013397275.1 Burhinus bistriatus | reverse complement strand
ACTAGCTAAGGGTGGGGGGGGGGGGGGGGGGGGGGGGGGTGTGTGTGCAGGGAGAGGAGCGGCGGGGCAGAGGAAAGGCATTAATCTCCTGAATGCTACTCCATACATGAGGATGCACTTTTCTTTCTGCACTGGTCAAGTTTCAATTCCTTGCCAACTCTATGACATTGCTTGTTCTTTTTTTTCTCTTTTTCTGCAATTTAATTTCCATTTTGCACCTCATGGGCACACTTAGTTTGCAATATAGAGCAAACAAGAAGATTTAATGGCAAATAAAACTTGGAGGCTTTCAGGATCTTTTTGCTCAATTCTCAGTCTTGGTGAAGTCTGACAGCTTTAACGTAAGTGAAATACGTTGTGTTATTAGGGTAGCTGTTACAATAGGAACTTCGAGTTTAATTTCTGGTTGTATTTGTTGTCATTGTGTCGACAACAGAAACTAATGTTGCAACGATTACTACTTGTTTATAAAAGTAAATCAAAGTTACCTCAGACTGTGTTCGTAATCTGAAGCTTCATTTGAGTGCTCCCATTCTCAAGAACTGACTTCTGTTTCATGTAAGTTTTCTGATGCAGAAGGAGCTGAAAGCAAGATCACCAGACCTGACATAACGACATAAATGGACCTGGGACCTTTTACAACTGTTGCCGATTTGTTTTTATCATTTTTGAGAAGGGCTGCGATTGAACCATGCTTTAAAGAAGACAAGGTCATTGACCGGCTTCCTGAATTACACTACCTTGTCACCAGAGATTTTCTTTCCAGAATAATAAAAGTTAAACTCAACTGCTTATCCATGGACACAATGTACGATTCAGATATCAGTCTTAGCTTTTACTGTTGTGGCTCTCCAAATCCTTAGATCAGCTACTGAATGGGTGTATTTATCAACACATTCTCAATAGTTTAACATGGAACAAAAACTACTGCAGAGAGAAACAGAAAAAAGTTCAACCGTTCTTAATTCCTGAAAAGAAATGCCACCTATCAACCTTTTCCAACTTATTTGCACTTATAAACTTTAAAAAAGAGCTGGCTAAATCTATCACAAATTTTAAAAAAGAAAAGAGAGAGAAATATCTCAAATGAATGAGGTATAAAAAATTCAAGAAATAAGCATGGGAGCCTTCTTTACCAAAGCGGATCATACATTAAGTAGTATTATCTAGATATCCATAAAAAATGCATGATGAAAAGAGTGAAAATGTGATTATTGAAGTGAAAAGGTTTTCAACAAAGAATGGTTGACTATAATAACTGATTATTTTAAGGAACTGAAATGTGAAGCATGTTCCGTAAAATGCTGATCAGTACAGTGACTCTTTTGTACTTGTTACCATATCAGTAGGATCAAGAGTCTGGGCAGATTTACACAAAGTACTTTATACAGAAGAACAGATGATATTGTCCAATAAGCAATAAAGTTAAACCCATGCAAAATATGCATGCAGAAAAGAAAATCGTAACAGATCAGTCTGAACAGGTGTTTCCACAACTGCTTGGGCAGCTATGCATTCGCTTGCTTGCTGTTTAAATAAAGCTCTATAAAGACCTGAAATAGAAACAAAATAGCAAAATACAATAACAGTAATAAATTATTGCATGCAAATAGCCTTTCTTCCTGTCATCTGTGTCTCTCCTCATTCTCAGGAGTATTGGAAAATACATGAGCACTTCAGAGCCAATTTTTTTTATTTTCACAAATTGGAAAAAGTCCAGTGCGGGACAGCTCCACTAACTGCAGTGGAGTTTCAACCATTTAAAAGAGCAGATAATTTGCTCATTTACAAGAGAGTGTTTGGCTTAATGACTCTAGCCTATGCCAGTTTCCTACAGTTTTGTTAACAAAACCCTCTCACTTCTGCTAGCTTTGTGTGTATTTGTGTGTGCTTGGGTTTTTTTTGAAATTTATTTCAATATAGGAAAGCTTCAATCAACCCAAGAGTTTTCTGTATTTACTCCAGCAGAATATTTCTCTACCAGCCTTTCCTCATAGCTACTCTAGCCAGTTATAGAATTAAGAATAGGCAAGAGAACAAAAAAAGTCATTAATTCCATGCTTCAATCTGATGATCAATGAAGGTACCAGGAAGAAAGCAAGTTATTGTCTGCTGTAAAATTCGTTACCACTAAGTAAAACTTTAGTAAAGATCAGATTATTCTTTAAAAAAAATCCTTTAATAAAATAAATAAGGAATTAAGTTATAGTTAAATAAATTAAATAATAATTAAATAAGAAAAATAAGAAATAAGAAATTAAATAGAAAACCAATGAAACTGATGAACTTCAGAACCTGGAGTAAGCAACTCATATGTAGGTAGAGAAAAAATGTTTTAAGAAATTTGTTTCTCTTCCTGTAATATTTCTTCTTTGTTATAATAAAGAAATATTTCAAGGCTAATGAGAATGAAGAAGTCTAGATATCTATTTGGGTGTCCACTGTAAAAACAGCAGTCTTTAAGACTATGGTTCTCACTAAGGAGACTAAAACACATTCTCTCACAGGAATTTCTTGTGATTTAAAATTAATTAATTAATGTCAGTTATTATAAGCTGCTTCTAATAAATTAAAATGTGTCTGTCTTGCACTTCCTTTTTTAATATTTTTATAAAACAGAACATTAGATTTTTTTCATTTTAATCTTGTCAGTTCTAGTGAAATACCCCTGATAACACCCTGTTTTGCATTTCAAATAGTATGTGCTCATTAAAATGCAAATCAAGGGTCCAATCAGAATATGATGGCAATCAAATTGCAATATTCAATGAAGAGGTTTCCAGGCTGACTTCATTAGTAAACATCATGAATTTCAGGTTCTTACCGGTCTTCTATTTGTTTGTACAACTGTAAAGGCTCAATTATGAAGCCTTGAGAGTCTAAAAATAGCATAAGATTAATTAAAAGTTTCAATTAGATTTGTGAAAGCCTTTTTTTTTTCCTTTTTTTTTTTTTTTAAACTCGCTTTTCTGTTTAAGTGTTACAAATGAGCTCTTGGAGAAATGGGAAGTACAATGTTATACTTTTTATTATATATGCAGCTAAAAGCATATTCTAAAAGTTTCCACAGAATTTTAAAACATATTGTGGCTATAATGTGCACTGTTATTATGTATTCAATATTTTGTGTGATCTTTTATACTTTTACTCAATTAATTTATGTACTTTATCAGCTACAGCTTTCTGGTTTCATAAAAATTAAACTATCAAATATTTTTTTTTTATTCCAAATAAAGGAATAAAAAAAGACATAAAATCCTGAAAATGTGTTGAGTTCAGATAATTAAAACTTTTAAAAATAGATTATTCCTGTAAATTCAAGAAATTTCTAAAACTAACCTTCACCTGATTCATCATTCTCTGCCAAAAAAACCCCTATTAGTTAGAAATTCCTGACATCTGCTTAGCCTGAAAGTAGGCTAAAAGTAAATAACAGAGTTGATGCCAAGTATGTTTCCAAAGATTCTGAAGACAGATATCTGACTTTATTGTAGACTTATTCATCAGAGTTTGCAGCTTCAACATACTGGTGACTTAACCAGAATCCAGATAAGGTGCCAGTTATTTGAAGAACACCTCCTTGTTGAACGCAGAAGTTAAGGTAACTCAGAAAGCGAATCTTTTGTAATATTCTACACATGGGTGACTGAAACACAATATGGCAAGGACTATGTTTCTTTCTAGAAATTCATGGTTAGGTTGGACTCCATTTTGGAATGAACAGCTTGAAGTAGTATACTAAAAATAAATATTTTTAAGGTGAATTATTACATAGGGATTCCAATATTGTGATTTTTGCTGGGAATTCCTTTTCTTAACTGGGGAGCATGAGAGAAACTAAAACTAAAATTTGATTAAATAAAGTATTAAATTATCAAAACAATGGCAAGTAAAAAGCCTACACCAATTTTTACTTGAGCTTTTCTAGCAGAAGGAAATCTCAAATTTGTTGTTTCACTCAGCCAGATCTTTCAAATATTAATTTGAATAGGGGTTTATGTTCTAACATATTTTGGGTTTGCATAGTAATACATATAAAATACTATCTATGGTTTTAGGTCAAGAAAGAATGGAATCAACCCTTCATACACAAGCCAGCAGTGCAGATCTGGCCGAGTGTAAAAGTGTCTGAGAATCATTAATATCTGATGGTTATTCAGGGATGTCTGAACTTCATTTGGTGTATAAGGAGAAAAGGATAACAACTATCTGTATCTTAGATTGTCAGAGTAATAGTACAAAATAAATTAATCTCAGGCATAATCATTTTGGGGGGAGGGAAAAATCACTTTCAGCGTAGATATCTTAAAATATCTCAATAATGACATTCTTAAGTATGTTATGGACAAGTACAGGAAATTTCACAGTAGATCTTTAAAAGTGTATACTGTTTTATTGCTGGGAAAAAAAAGACTGTGACAAAAAAAATATTTTTTTTTTTTTTTAACATAATTAGAACTATTACAGAGAAAAGTGTACTTAAGACTTTTCAAAAACATGTATTAATGAATCAGGTGCCCCAAAAAAGCTTTTAAAACACAACAGGATCATTTATGTTTGTTATTATTATTATGTATCTGTAGTCATCACATAACTGATTTTCCCTTTTTTTTCAGAAGTGAAAAGAAAAAAGACTCAGAGAACAGTCTGTGAAAGACAAACAATAGTAACAGAATAATATAAGAAAAAGTCAAAGAGAATTTCAGTAAAAATTGACCTTGGGGAAAAAAAGATTATTAAAAGGTTATTGCACTAAAAGCACCTTAAAACAAATACAAATCATAAAAAATGAGGAAAAACTTGTACAAGGACAGTAGAAAAAAGATATTTTCAATACCTTACTACCTGAAATGCTGATTACTCATCAAAACTCAGTAAACACCTATGACTTGAGAGTGAGTAATTTACATCACTGGTCTTCAAAACCAGCTGGTTTTGTTTGACATAAAATAATGGTTATAGGCCAAGCAATACAGCTTCTCGCAAAACTGTGCTTAGCAGTGGAATTAAAGAAAGCAAAAGTAAAGTCAAGAGACAACTGAAAAATCAACTGAGGAAGAAACTTGTCAAAACTCAGACATCACAGGACCTCAGAAAACTAAATCTGTGAAAAAAGACTAGGATGTCATCCTCATAATTATCCCCCTATCATCAGCATGTTATCAGTGATTATCACCTTATGATTAGCATAAGCCGAGTATGAGAAAAAGGGTACTCTGACTGTCATTCACTTATTGTGTTGTCATTATCTATCAAAATGTTAATGGTCCAAAATGAAAATACAGAGAGTTTGAAACAAATGTTTATTATCCATATAACTATGATCTCCTTTCTGGTCAAGGAAGATAAAGTCAACCAACATGTGTGTCACATATATTTCTTTACTGAAACTGCAGCTTGAAACATATTGGATTGTTTGAAAATGTAGAGGAATCAGTTGCAGGATTCAGTTTGTCTGAGATTTCAAGACATGTTTACAACATCAACAGAGACATTGGCATGCAAAACTGCTTCTCTCCTAGGACTTCCTTCTTAAGTGATAATATAAGATACAAGTGCAGATAAACAATATGTCCTGGTGTATTGACGAAGCTAGGCATATCGGCATCCTAGAGCAACCTTGCAGACAAACCATAAATGTCAGACACTTGGCTGTTCAAAGCCAGATAAAATATAAAATATTTCTAAGTCTGATCCAGGTCAAGCCTATTTACATTCAGTTCTGAGATCCTTCCCCAAGAAGATTGTGAGTCTCTAGCACGTTTAACAGCTGATCTGTGTCAGCCCAAACAGTCTCTCTACCATTCTTTCTCCTTCAAACCAACAGCAAAGTTTCTGAACTCTATAGGGTCGAAGAACATAAAGTATTGACATGATGATCTTCACAACATGTTTGCTTACTAGTGCTTCTGAAAAATGAAGCATCTTTTGAGGCAACCTAGCCTCCTTATAAGAAAGGTAAAATAGTCTTGAACTGGATGTCTCAGAAATGTATATTTTAATACTTGTATTTTTATTTCCAAACAGCAGTTTGCAAGGAGGAAGCTACAGTTGGAAGTCCCGAAAGGCACAATAACTCTAGGAAGAAAATGGCACCAAAGTAAAAGTAAAAGTAAAGTAAAAAACTTTTTGACAGAAGTAAAAGCCTCAAGTTAGGTCATAGACAAAGAGATGGCAATAACATCTGACTCAGCTGGTCAAGTTCAAACATCAAATGTATAGAGTGGTTAAAACTGATTAAAAACAATTTTCAAACATCAGTCAAGCCAAAGTCCTTTAAAGTAACACTGCTTAATGATCAAAAAGCATGTGTAGCTTCAAGTGATTCCTATTTAATTTCTTACCAACCAAAAATTTTAGGCACCCTTAGAATAACATACAACAAAGCATGTTAAAATAGACTGAGAGCTTCCTGCTTCTTCTTTTAAGATGAACAAAAACATTAATTAAAGAAAAAAAGGAGCAATATATTGTTGTTAAAAAATTATTAGAGCTGTCAAAAGAGGCTCTAGCTTCTGACTTTGTATCTGATTTTATCCCCTCCACAAAAATAGCAATATTTGTGTTTAAGATAGAATTGTAACTAAAATCACCACCCTTTGCCTCCCAGCAAGCTGATAGTTTTATCTTTGCTTAAGAAGAAAACAAGCTTATTTATCTGTATATAGAAAAGAAATATTAATATTTTCTCTAGGCAGATACTAAAAAAATCTTAACCCTTCACTCTTTCACATACCTAGACACAAAATTATTCAGGAGATAAGATATTATAATCAAAATTTCACAAAGTTACACACATAATCAGAAATTTTTGGGGAAAAAAAAAAAGGAATAGACACCAGAAATATTAAAAGAGAGAGATGATATCCCATATAACTGCCTGTATTATCACTACCTTTATTATCACTTCCGTGAAATCACAGACAGTAAGGCTAGAAGGAACTTCATAAAGTTGTCTACTGCTACTTCTTTCTCAAAGCTGTATCTAAATTATTCCCAAAAGATATTTGTCAAAACATTTCTTAAAAACATTCAGATAGAAATGTTTTGAATAGAGTTTTCAGAACCTCTCTATAAAATGTTTTCCAAAGCTTGACATTGGTTATTTGCTTCATCAACCTTTGCTGCTGCTTCTAAGCAAAACCTTACAAGATATACATCAATTTGGTAGATGACAAAACAGAGTAACACTATCACCATTGTTCCAGATTCATTTATTACCTGAGATATATCCTTTCTCAGCAAAGCTGGGGTTCAAGTGATCTGTGAATTCACCCCACTGTCATCAAAGATTCACAGTAGTTCCTCAGAAGACAAGACGCCACAGAGAACAGAAGCCTTTGGGAATGAGAAGGCAATGGAAACGCCTAAGAACTCCTTGACCTCCAATCAAGGGTTAATGCTACAGGTGCTTGGGCACTATGGTCCCCCTGAGTATTTACCAAGCCCTTTTCAGAACTTCAAAACTTGTACAACTTCAGTGGTTGTTATTTATAAATGTATACTTTGGAGCTTAGCTAGCACAACAGAATCCACCTTCAGAGTTAAGGACTGTACAGATGTGGCTGTCGTCCAACTCCTAGGACCAGAGGTCACACAGATTTGTGACAGCAGTTTCCACAAGTTATCAAGATAGAAAGATAACTCATTCCCTGCTTTAGTTACAGGAATTTCCACAATCTCAGTCCCAGAGTAACTTCTCCTTAGGGATATTATGACTTTTTCCAGGCAGTATGAATGAGTGAAAAATTCTTCAGGCAGAATGTGTTTTAATGAAAATACATAATATGCCTGCTCACTGATCTTAGACTTGAAATCTAAAAGCAGTAATCAAAAATATTCTAAAACTACCTTTGTAAGTAAAACTAAGACTATTTTCCAAGGGTCTGAAACTCATGGGAACCTATATTACATAACACCATAATTTACACATCTGGAAAGCATATGACACATTTTCAATTTTCAATTTTTCATTTTTTTAATGAAAAATGTCAATTTTTTTTTTCACACAGTAATATGATATTGGTATATAAATGCTATCTCACTGAAAACTCTGATTTCTCCCAGATGAAGCAGGTATTTTGAATGAAGCAGAAATTTTAAACAGTGTTACCTGTGGTACAACCAGCATACTGAAACAGGTATGGTATCTGGAAAGAAACAGTCATTTCAAAGTGAGAGGAACTACCCTTATTTCTCTCCTTTGACTGTAGAGTGAGTCTGGGGTGACCAGCTTAGACTTAGACAGCAAATACTCAGATACACAGGTCTGCACTGCTGAACACCATCCTTACTGTTTGTTAACTCTTCACTCTCTGTGGTTTCATAAAAGGGCAACAGTTCTACATTTGATGTAGTAAATTCAGCCATGTTTTCAAGCAGAATACAACAATACATGATTTTATCACTTTGCAGTTGGAAAAAGACCTCTTGTAAAGTAACTAATCCAATGATACTTCACTGAAAACAACCAGGTTTGGGAAAAGTCTCTCCATTTTAGCAGTTCAGTCTGTTGCAGGTGTACAGGCAAACATGACGTAAGGCAAGAGCAGACTGCAGAGTCCACATGTAAGTCACCCTCACTTTCTCCTGGCAGCTTAAACAGACATTGTGTAAATTAGGTTATCATCTGTAAATTACAGTTATCATTTCAATGAATTTAGCATTATCTCTTATTGGTACTCTATGATCTCCAGGTTAGGAACAGGATTCAACTTCGCCTCTTTAGAGGATCCTTCCACATTTCTTTCAAACAAACTGATGTTGAATACTCTGTCCTTATGTGAGTCCCTCAGATGCAACACAGACTGCTCTCACAGTATACACTATCCCTTGTAAGCTGAGTTTCATGCTAATATCTGATTCAGAGGAACAAACTTATTGTAGAAAGAGACTTTTTAGCAAATCACAGAATCAGAATCACAGGGGTTGGAAGGGACCTCTGGAGATCATCCAGTTTAACCCCCCCTGCTAGAGCAGGGTCGCCTAGAGCAGGTCGCACAAGATGGTGTCCACGCAGGTTTTGAACGTCTGCAGAGTCAGAGGCTCCACCACCTCACTGGGCACCCTGTTCCAGTGCTCGGCCACCCCCAAAGTAAGGAAGTTCCTCCTCATGTTTAGATGGAACTTCCTATGTTCAAGTGTGTGCCCGTTACCTCTTGTCCTATCACTGGGACCCACTGAAAAATGACTGGTCCCATCCTCCCGGCACCCTCCTTTTAAGTATTTATAAGCATCAATGAGATCCTCCCTCAGCCTTCTCTTCTCCAGATTAAAAAGACCCAAGTCCCTCAGCCTTTCCTCATGTTCCAATCCCCTAATCATCTTTGTAGTCCTCTGCTGTACCCTCGCCNTGATGAATATGTTGAACAGGACTGGACCCAGTACTGACCCCTGTGAAACACTGCTTGTCACAGACCTCCATCTAGACTCTGTGCCACTCATCACAACCCTCTGAGCTCTATCTGCCAGCCAGTTTTCAATCCACTCCACTGTCCATTCATCTAACCCACACTTCTTAAGCTTGCCTATGAGGATGCTGTGGGAGAGAGTGTTTAATATAAAGCAGTTGTTTTTCGATAGTTGCCCCTAGTAGTTCTTTATGTCTGTTGAAATGGATACTGGGACACAAAATGTTGGAGGAATCCTGTCTTGAGTTAACATATGATAAGACAATATGCTATGGGTATGATATGTAACATATGACACCATTCACTGAAATAATACATTATTCATGAAGTGTCGACAAGTGCACTCTAAAATAAACTAATGTTGAATTCCTTTTCACTCTGATTTGTTTTAATTAAGCCTATAATCTACATGTTTCTCAGTTTTAAGTAGTTTCATTCTTTCATTTAAAAATTATTACAGCAAGCCACAATTTTAATCACACAAAGACTTCTCTTGTGGGATTTAAAACAAAATTCTTTGTCTTTTCAATTCTACATATATTATGAAGCATGGGGATGTCTGTGTAATGGACTTATCACATTTGTCATTATTCTTCATATTGAGATTGGGGGTTTGTGTTTCTTTTGCCCGTCATTCATTTATGATACAAACAGGCTTGTCTTTTGACTGTAGAATTCCCTTTTTGTAGCTTATAATTTATGGTGAACATGGCCTTGTGTGATAAAGACCCATCAAAGTCATCATTATTCTACATTTATCTTCTTTGAATTGTTTCATCTGTTAAAATGTTTAAACTCTTTTTCTATCCATCTATGATCTTATTATACATCATCTCCTCCTTACTGGCAGACTTAATATCTACCTTACCTTTTTTGGAATCTCCCAAAAAGAATAAAAAACAGCTGTTCAAATACCCTTAGAAGATTTAAATCAAAAGTCTATCTGTTCTTTCCTTTTGCAAGATGGTTTAAATGAATGTTATTTAGCACATAACACACTCATCTTTAAAGTCTGTGCTGCTTCTGCATTACTAACCTATGCCTGCACTCTTTCCGATGGCTGGTGGTACTACCTCATCATACAGAATGTTCTGAAACAAACCACTGTGTCCTTCCTTTTATTTCCGCATTCATTATCCAGCATGCAATGTTCCACGCACTTTTTGACTCTCTTTGACTCATTGGATTGAAAGATAAACAATTACTTTTATAAAGACTCATTATCATTTATCTGCCTCAATTGAACTCTCATTCTAGTCTACTTATTATGGAGGGATGAGAGTACATTCACTCAGGGGAAAAAAAGGGGGAAAAAAAAAAAAAAGATGAGCCAAACTGAAAAACAGACATAAACATCTCATTAGGTTCATGAAGGTCAAGGTAAGTAACATTTCTTCTTTATGCCTACCAGTCTATGAAGGCAACTTTCCTGAAATCCCTTATGAGGTTTCAACACTTCTGATAAAACCTACCCGTATATAGAAATCACATGAGCAAGGATTTTAAGTATTGAATCTCTGTGATGTGCCAAAGGGAAAGTTAATTAAATAATTGGCTTTATTTCTTTCCGAGTAATCTGACTTGAAAGAGAAGGTTGCATTTTTATTTTATGTAAATTTCCTAAAATAAATTTATAAAAAGAAAAAGGGGGAAAAAAAAAAACGGAGAAAGTAAGGTTCAAAAAACAGAGAGATAAATTTTTAAGGGTGGTGAGCTGACCCTAACTGACAGTGAAACACTGACCCAGACACTCACCACTCCCTTCTCCTGTGAGGTAGGGAGAAAACAGGAGCAAAGTGATAAAACTTATGGATGGAGATAACAACAGTTGAACAGGGACAGCAAGATCTGTGCTTGCCAAGTGGTAGATGAAATTCAATGCTTCTGACAGAAAACAAAGTACGAAGTGGAAGGAAAAATATGTTATGTACATTTCTTGTTCTAGAATGACATGAGCAACTCAACTCACCATTGTGGCTAGTTCTGTGAAACTATTTGTTCATTGTATTACAACCATATTACAAAATATACATGTATATATGTTTTTACAGATATATGTCTTTGGATACCAACGTCTTCAATGGGCAGCTTCATGATCAGACATTGGTATGATCATGAATGTTCAGTCTTAGTCTGCTGCATTCTGTTTTATAAAGTTCTACAGTGAAGTCATGACACTGAAATATTACAAACAATTTTATTTGTGGTCCCATCTAAAAAGGCTTCATGTTTCATGTAGTGGTTGCCAGTTGGGCCAACAGGCAGCAAAACATGGATTTTCAACACTCAAGCCTCCCACAGCAGATCACGCTTCAACAAGCAGCATACACAGACTTCAGAAATTATACAGCTTTTGCAATCTGACATCAATGCAGGTAGCTTTTCCCCTTTGTCTTTTTACAGTTTGTTGATGAACTTGATCAAATGTCAGCTATGAATCAGCTGGCATGCAAGTTCTAACCATTCCTGGATTTTCTAGCAGATGCCCATGATGAGCAATTTTTCTAATTAAATGTCATTTGGGGATTACCGGAAATACTTTCCTTAAACTGATGAAATTGAAATCTCAAAGTTTGTTATTGACTTTCCGCGCTATTTCCTGCATACTACAATTTTTGAACCTTACATTGTTTTCTGAATCACCACAGAGCCTCTCCTAAATTATTTGCTACACAGTTATTGTCCTCATCTAATCAAATTTCTTTACTAATTACTTATCATTATTTAGTAAGGTTTTGCTATATTTTAATTTATAACATTATCTTCTAGTTCCTGTATCTTGAAAGAAACAGTAATAGTTATATTCTTCATATTTCTTTAAATTGTCAGTTCCTTTTCGAGTGCCTGTAAAACATGAACTAGAATGCCAGGATGTAATTGCTTGTCCAACTTTAAATGTACAACTTTAGTTTTCATTATCTGTGCTTCATATTTAAATTTCCATTTCCCATTTTCAAAGAGATATGGGAATGGTAATGTTTTCACCTAACTTTTAAGTGTTAGAAAGTTTTCAAAGTTTCACTTTTAAGATATAAAGTACCTTCTATACATATTCCTCCTGGTAGCTGGGATTAATGCTGAGAATACAAACCCCATCTCAATCCCTTTGTCACAAGCTTGATAGTTTGCAAGAAACTGAAGCCTTGGGAGGTTTTCTTATGTTCTTTTACAATTTTGAATGAGTACGGACATGTATAGTTTTTACAACTAAAGGTAATTTATGTTTTCACAGATTACTTCCTGTTTGTCCTTCATAACAGTACGGAGATACTGAAGCTTGTCCTCTATTCCTATCAGTTGTTATTAAAAAATACTGATATTAAATCATAAAAATTTTGATAAGATTTCATTTTCATTCATGTCTACTTGGTTTGGCCTCTCAACTGGCATCCTATCACTTACTGAAATGAGCCAGATCTTCAGGTGGTGCAAATATTAATGTAATCTAAGAATTTTGGCTATTGCTTTTGTTTTTCAGTAGGGCTGATTTACAGATACATAATTACAGATTTAAAGAAAAAGTTCATAGGATATCCAGATCCCCAATACCTATGTCCAAATAGAGATGTTGAAATTTCACTGTTCGCTTAATAAAGAATAACCCACTCCCAGAGAGCTATTTGTTGACTACTTACTTACAAAAATCCAGTCTGGGTTTAGTTAACAGAAGTGCCAAAAGAATAGATTATTTCTGCCAGGGCTGCCAGTGAGGGAAAATAATTTTAACCTTCATTCAGGAATCAAATGCTTATTGATTAACGCTGAGGGTATTGTAACATTAAAGACTGAATGAAGACATCTTGCTGAACATAACTGCAATTTTTCTGATGGAAAAAGCACTTTCAGAAGGCATTTTTGACAGTTTCGTAACATAAGTTTGTTGTAATACCTAAAGTTCAGAAACTCAGATGACTCTCAGATGATTTGGCTATAGTGAAAACTATAGCCAAAGAGTAAGAAAACATAATATAGTATGAGAATTGGAAATGATTGGAAAGTAAGCGAACGTGAGTAGGAGAGACAAAGCACTATGATGAAAGCATATGCACTGAATTTGGAAAGGTGTTAATGTTAATATCATTATTGAGAAAGTAAAGGACGTCCAACAAGTTGTTCAAACACTAGCAGGTATTTCTCTTCATTGCTTCTTCTGCCCACTACGGAAAACATCCTAAATAAAAGGAAATTTTGTGAAAGTTTGAAAGACATTTTGTGGAAGCTGATATAAAATACTATTTTGGCAGCATTTTTATCTTCAGTGGATGGCTGTAAAAGTACTTGCTGGTCTTTTTAACTAACTTATGTCTTCCAACAGTTTCAATTCTGTACTCTGGATGCAAGGTGTGGCCAGGTTTCCTCAACCCCAGACTGTGTACCAAAGTCTTCCTATAGCTGAGCTCTACCAGAGCTGAGGGGAGAGGGAACCCTAAAAGTAGTTCATAAAAATCACCCTGTGATCTTTCTTTTTCATAATTCAATTTAATTTGCATAGCTATGTGCCTAGGCATCTTGGGCCCTTGATCAATTAGGAGTTTGAAGTTTATCAGTAATTAGTTCCTCCATGAAAGGACGGAGGAGGAGTTAAATATTGTGGCTTTATTTTAAAAAGTACAAGATACTAGTTGGAAGAACGGTATTCAAATAAGAGCTCATTTCCAGGAGCCTGAGTAATAAATTATAGCAATTATAAATTTCTAATTTATGAGTACATATTTCATCTATCCAGTATTGCTGAAATCTGATGAGGTGGATTGGCTGCTGTCCAAATCACTGATTATAACCTAGTTAGAAGAGATTTTGAGGGGGAAAGACATGATGTGCAGAGGGAAAACCCCACAGTCCAAAAGTAAGTTTCTATGGCCAGCAGCCCTAAAGAAATAAACTGACTAATTCAAGTATTTCCCCTGGCTGTCTACATTAGGCAACCTTAATTACACCTTTCTAAGTCACTGACTTCAACGATTTCTGACATCAGATTCAAGACAATCAAAGACCTTCAACAGAATCAGGTATAAAATGAACTAGTATTGTCTTCTTATGACCGTATTGTACCAGCAGATAGGACACACTAGACATTTCAAAGATTTTAAAGGTTATGGGTCATGTCAACTGGAGGAAAAAATGAAATGTGAGTGACAAGCAGTAACTTTTTGCTACTGCATCCCAAAACTACAATAGGGTCCCCCACACAAAGGGTTAACTTTACAAAGTATAGTTACTCAGTTCCTGAGAAAGAGATTATCATGAAGAACAGAAATTTGACAACGTTTAAAGTATGTATCATGATTACAAGAAAAAGGCTGGGTTGTCACATATGTATCCTTACATATTATTACAGGCAACCCTGTTAACTCCAATAAATTTAACAGGTTCTGTCACAGTGGAGGATATTTTTGTATTTTGAGGCCATTCAAGAACCTCACCTCTTGACGGCAAGAAATCCTTTTCTGGTTTTGAGTCTATAAATACTCATGGCCTATTCATTCTTACTTTAAGATTTTCACTTAACTTCAATAGCTTTAATGCTGTTAGTTTCCTTGTATGTTTGTAGACAAAGTCATTTCTCTAGATGGGTTCATTTTGTTAAGATAAATAATTCAAGGCCATTTAGATACCTTATTTCACAGCCTCTTTAATTTGCGTTTCATCCTACAGATTGTCTTTGAATCTCTTTTCGTTTGTGTCCATTTTTGTTGACCACTGAAGTTTAAAATTATAATTGATATTCTTGATGAAGTCTTATAAAAGTTTGTACAGTAACATGAATATTTCCCTCTGTCAGCTGAAACTACCTTGATTGTTAGATTTCATTGCTTTTTGTCATGACCACGTTACCACTAATAGAGAAAGAGATTCCACATGGGAATTTCATCTCCTCTGTTATTCCAAACAATGACCTCCCACTTTCTAAAAAAAGTCTTTATTATTAGTCTCTAACTGCCTGACTCCACACTTCATCTTGTAAAACTTCACTGTTTCTATATACCTATCATTATTTTCTTCTTCATGATATTTCGATTATCCTTTGCATATACAATGATTCCCATCTCTCTGTCATCGGATAGTTTCATGACGGCAGCACTACTTTTTCATGCCAAGGTCATATTTTATAATATTAAATAAAAGCAATCTGTAGACTTGAGGTACTCCACTTATAATTTTCCTCCAGCCTTTTACCTATTTTTTAGTGTAAAGTTTGCCATTCCATAGTCATTTGTTTTAAACATTTATTAAAAATACACATCATAAGATACACAGTTCTATGAATGACTTCTTTTTAATTTTTTTTTTTTAGTTTAGTTTAGTTTTTTCACTTTAGCTTTGTTTAGTTTAGAAGACTAAACAATGTCTACTTGATAATAGAAGGCTCTTCAGGATGTCTGGCAAATATATAAAAAATCAACAAACTGGAAGTGGAAACTAGACAAATCCAGATTAGAAATAAATCATACAAATCATAAGGGCAAGTTAAATTACACATTTGGTCAATATAAGAGTTCTGAGAAGGATAACACAGCTTTTAGAACAAAAAAAATACATTTTACATTTATATTATGAGGATATTCGTGTGTGTGTGTATATATATGCTTTCATTCAAACATTAATTAACTCAGAAAAGGTCTGTTACCAGGCTAGTTCATAAGATGAGACAAAATGATGAGGCATATCCCATCAGACTTTATAATTTGTGAATCTATAAAAAATAAATCTTTGTATTAGTTTACACTAGTTATATGAAAATTAACTATTATCCAGGAAATAATTGTGTCTGTACTAAATATGAATGACAAAGAATAAAAAGAGTAAAAGAATACTCAGAATATAATATTAAATAAAAAGAAATAATGGCTACCCTCACCAACTAATTGATGCCTAAGGGATTATGTAACTGGAGATTTCAAATGAAGAAATTCACAGATTGTTTTTCATGTATCTTTTTCATACTTGTGCACTTTAGAAAAACAAAAATCATTAGAGATATACCACTTGGAGTTGGCACAGCTAGAGGATGCTAAACCATAAAAAGGCGTAGTAGAGATCATGTAAAGATATATGGGAGTGTCTTGTAAAACTATAAGTTAAAATATTTACCAGAGAAAGGTAATTTGTTTTTTCTTTCCTTGCATATTTTAAGATGAAAATTCTGTTCAGGAAATTTACTCAAGAGACATAAATCACAAGGAAATTGGCTTAAATTTTGATCATACAAGAGTCAACAAAGTAGAATGCATTTTTCTTTAACAAGCTATCTGTATATACCACTTATTCCTGAGAAACATAACCAAAAAGAAAACCACTTGCAAAAGAACGTCAGTGCATTGGAGATCTAACTGCATAATAAGAAAGTATGTGCATAGATGCAAGCAATTCACCATAGTAATGGATCATTATTTTACTGATTGTATTCTTTCAACATAACCTGGTACTAAAATACAGGCATGTTTTTCAACATTCCTTTACATTTGCCATATTTACCTATTTCAAACCAAGCTAAATTATTCTGAGCCTGGATATGTAAGGTGAGACTGGTTAGGTTAAATGAAGATATCTGTAGTATAGACAGTCACACCAGAGCAAATCAGCCAGACACCCTTGATAATAATTTGAGACCTAGTTGATATAGTCATTGGAGATTATAGTATTATTCAGTCATTCTTAAGAATGTATTTACATTTGATCAAATAAATAGCTTGTTAAATTCCATTGACTACATAGGCAGAGAGACAACAAACCAAACATATATAGATATGGCCATCATAGACACCTAAATTTAGATGATGATCCCATTTTTACTGTCTGTTCTTAGTAAGAAGACACAAATATGGACCAATAACAAGAACAACTAAAGAAATCTGAACCATAGTCACAGCTCTCTCCCTAGTTTTGTCTTTTTTCCAAAACAAAGATATACCTGTGTGTGGGTACACACCAAGAGCAGATGATTTCTCATCTGTACTGCCAGTGGCATGAGGGTAGCAGAATCAAGGTTATGCACATTATCTCACTTGTAATGATTTACATCTTGGAATCCCCTTTTCCGTTTACATTTAATGGATATCTGTTTACGTGAACTGTGTAGAAGAGCTACTTAGCTCTTAAAGAAATGTTTAAATAGGTTCCATTGTGACCTTAGAAAGGAACTATTGTCAATTCAGTACTGAAATGTAGTGGGTTTCTTGACAATTATTGAACAAATATTTGCACCTATATTACAGACTTCCCTGGAAGATCTCTTTGCAGCACATCCAGAACTGCACAGATAAGAGCAGCCAGTGTACTGAGTCAGTGTCTGGCAATAACAAAATAAGCAGTTCAAATGTCAATCAATAATTAATTTGTCATAATATCTAAAGACGTTATGCGCTCAAGTACATGGTGTTGAGTACTCATAGTTCCTGTCTAGTACCTCGCACTAAAAAAACCCCAACCTTTTCCTGTGCAAGTGGAAACTTCAGCCCAATTGCAACCATTCCAACATGAAACCTACAAATGGAACAAGCCCTAGAAAAGCAGCAATAACTTGAGCATATTTTATTGTTGAAATTCCTTACAATACTGTGCTTATAACATTTTAACTCTAATTGGCAGTGAAGTTGTACTTTATGCAAAAGGATCGTTATATGCACTTTTAAAGTTAGGACAGTGTTAATGACAGAAGAATTCTCAATGCTACAAAGAATTCTGTGCATGTTAAATTTATATCTCAAGCATAGGCAACTATGGTGAAGAAAATGACAGAAAGCATGACTGTATCAAGTATGATGCAAATATGTATTTATTCCCATTTACTGAATTAACTAGCTCTTACAGAATTTTCACAGCCACACAGAAATATACTACTTAAACCTTTTGCTTTTCTAAAAAATAGAATTATAATCACAAGCTAAAAAAGATCTATAAATCTTAAAGTAAATATGAAATCTTATGTATACACTACAACAATATGGAATAAATATTAATATTTTAAAAATCTATTATTAACTGATGGGAAAACATGTAAATAACTATGATAGTAAATGAGACAAATTAAGAAAAGTGAGGAAACCCTACAGTTCTTCAGTTTGCGATAAGTGATTACAACTGAGAAATCAATAAAACATAAACAAATACAACAACATTACGGTAGTCTGCATCATTCCCAAAGCCAGGAGAGATACTGGAGAAAGAAATTAAAGCAGGTTACTTCTTTCTGTCCCTAACCTTTCTACTGCAGAGGGAAAAAATATAGGAAATAGGAATAACTTGATAGAATGAAAATAGTCTAAGAGAGCAGAATTGAGATCCGTTATTAATTAAAATGCTTTTGATTAGACGGAGAAGTCCCAGAACACAGAAAACCCTGATAAGCTTGGTGTGTCTTCACTTTTGCAGCAAGTTCTTACGGGTCCAAGTGACTCTTCATCCCATTAGTGTAAAAAATTTTTTTAGAAGAAACGAGAGGTACTATACACATGACAAGGGAAGAAACTTTATATGCTAAAATTCACAGTGGGATTGATGTATAACACTCAAGAAGTGAACATTTCTTTGATACCTTTTCACTGGAACTACAGCAACAGCTTTCAAGACCCTGCCCAAATAAAGTTTGTCAGGAGAGTAATTAGTTGAAGTAGAATAGCCAACCTACTTTTACCTGATTCATTTCCAATGTTAACTGCTTGTTATGTTTAATGAGAACACATTCACTGATTTAGTCACTTACCAAAAGTCCCTCAGGAGTAGTCAACAGAATATGTTGTCCTTCACTGATGGTTTTGTTTACAAATCCCTAACAGTCAGTTCAAGACCTCAGCCTTGTATCTGTATCTTTAGATAAAATGATAATATAAGTCTTTAAGCTCCAACTATTAATCATGTCTGGAAATGGGACTTGGGGACCTAGGTCTCTGATATACTTGAATATGTACCATGACTGAGCAACATAACAATCTATTGCTCTAGAAACAATCAGACGAGCCATTTAGAAAATGCTAAATTATAAACAAATATATGTATCCTAATTTTTATTTTGAGAGTCCCAGAGAAAGGACATTCCAGAATGTCAACTTTAAGAAAATCAGACTTTCTCCATTCCATTCTCAAAAATTGGAGTACATGTTATGGGAATATCAGCACATATTTCTGTACTGAGGAAAGTTTCTACTAATGAATGTGCAGTTAGGATATAGTTAAATCAGATTTCCATTCTTCTGGTTGTATAGACATGATACTTATTGCAGGTGCATTCTATTCAATGAAGAAGCCAGAATTTGGATTTGTCTTTCTAAGCAGCTATGAATCGAAATTGGGTGTTTGTTAAAGTAATTGTAAATTAGTTAATTAACCAAGAACTGTGTAAAAACTGGACTTAAAACTTGTGAACTTCGTCAGTTGTTTAAGTCAAGCAATGAAGAAAAGCAAAATACCTGTAACTAGTAGGTATACACATTCAGATACTTCCATTTGCATTTTACCTGCAAAAGCTGCATAATTCATCAAAGCAGCATAATAATAATTCTATATATTAAATAAGTTCAAACAATATTGAATCCATTTCTAGACAACTTTCTTTTTATTCTGAAAATGGAATGAGGAAAATTTATTGAATTATTACTATTAGTCATTAATTTTTTTTCGCCTGGCTCTAATTGCTGTGAAAAGCAAGGTGCTTCAAAGCTTTCTCTACTTTAAGTATTGTATAATGTATTGGAATTTTCCTTTTACATTTCAAAAAAAATCATGGGGAAAAAGTTCTGCCTGTATCCAATTTTCCCTCAAAAAACCTATAGAAATATTATAAATCACATATTTTACACTTCTTATCTAGGAAACCCAGAAATCACCAGTATGAATATATTTGAAAATTTTGCAATATTCCCACTGATGTATTAACTTTCTTTACTTCAAGTCCTTCCTTAACAGAATTCCTCTTAAAGAAGAAATAAACCACCATTTGCTGAAAAATTTTGCTCACCAGTATAACATCATTGTCCTTCTTATGAAATCTCTGAGCCCCTATCCCCAATCTCCTTGCTTTTCTTTTGGATCATCTCAATGTCTTGAAATGCTTAAAAGCCGATAGAAGAGAAAAATTTGACACAATGTGAATATCAATGTTAATGTTAATGTCTCAAAGCCAGCAGAGTTGCCTCTGCTGGGTCATTGAGAGAAGTAAGCATTCAGAATTTGAATAAGACCAGGAGACCAAGATTTTCGGTGACTCTTGTAGAAAACCTGACAGGTGTGTTTTTTCTCTTGCAAAGAAAGAATTCTTTTCAGTTGAAGCTTTGTACCCCTGAGAGGACATTGAAAGTGACCTTTATGGGAGGAAAGAAAAATGTAGGATGATCTGGACTGTTAAAGTGAAGATTGACCAGTTTGTAAGGTGCACACTATTGACATATTTGAATATAAAAATACTAAACCTAAGCCAAAACTTTGCTTCCCTTTATCTATAACACCAAATTGCGCTGCAATAGTCTTATTGTTCGACTTGCTGCCACCAATAATCATTAAATTCACCAGGTCTTTGGGTTCATCCTTTAGAGTTTATTTTTAGACATAAACAATTGCACATAGATTTTAGGGAAAAAACACACAAGTTTTATTTTAAGAAGACACTGCTACATAGATTCCCACTATTATTTTGAAGAAATTGTTTCTCATTTGATCATTGGCTTATTTTTTTACCTACATAAACATTTTTGTGTATACTTGAAAAGCACTTCCTTGCTGCTTCACCTCTACACAGCACAAAACTTCCAGAATTGTGACCATTTCCATGCCTGAATCAACTTTCATTGAAACAAGCCTACCACCCTAGCCTAGAAAACACAGTTTCCATATTTGTGCATCTGAAAAAGGAAAAGTTCACAAAGATTGTAAAATTGGAGATATTACAAGACAAAGGAATTTCAGATCCCTTCAGTGGTACTAACATCACACATGAGCCCTGGGCTAGTCGCTTTACTCCATTAAAAAAGTTGAAAATTCTCAACGGTAAATTTAGAATGATCATTTAGAATTATCTTTTGCTCACACATATGTGGCTCTTTAACAAGAGCTATTCTACCTGACCTGTGTCTTTCCAGATATATACTGTTACATGCAGAGATCTTTCTGGTTGGTACCACTGTGTAATATCTGAAAAGCTAAACCTCGGCAAATGAAAGAAGCAGAGTCTGTGAGGGAGTTTGACGAGAATATGATAAAAAAGAGCTTTGGGATTTTAAGCCCATTGAAAGCCCAAAAAGTTAGAACACCATGAAATGAATTAGCAATAAATCATCAATACCACTTCAGAAAATCTGACTGTCACAGCCTGATGTGATCTGCAAGCAGGAATCAGGATGGACAGGCTAGGAAATAGGTACCTATATTTATTTTGGACAGACAAGATCATGGAAGATGTTCATCA
This sequence comes from Burhinus bistriatus, assembly GCA_013397275.1. Taxonomy (NCBI): domain Eukaryota; kingdom Metazoa; phylum Chordata; class Aves; order Charadriiformes; family Burhinidae; genus Burhinus; species Burhinus bistriatus. Next base: position 56,915 of record VYXH01012562.1, on the reverse strand, counting down.
CTATTTGGTTATAAGCATAGTGACTTACCTTGAGAACATTTTACAGTAAATACTGAAAGTATGTTGATGTTCTGATTTGAAAACAATGGAGACACTTTTTGTGTTCTGTATATGTGTTTACTTATGGGAATGATCAGCAGGCTGCCTATCTGACCTGCTTTTAGACACAGTAGGTATTTAAGAAAAAGTTTGCTAATAGGTAACTCAAAGAATTCCATTAATCATTGTCTGGTATTTTGAGGTGAGCGAGTCAAAGCACCTTAGTACCCACCCTTTTTTGTGCACATCTTTCCTGATACAGTTCTCATTCAATAATATGCAGCTAGAATTCAATGGGTCTGCCACATCAATGCAATTTTATACTTTTGTCAGCTGGAAACAATAAATTTATAAAGGTTATTGTACATAGAATCCATGTATATCTGCACCGGATACTCCCACAAAAATTGGCATTACATTAAGCACTGTAAGTTTGAGAGCTAAAATTTTGAAAGCTAAAATTTTAGGGGTAGACTGGAGTATATTTTAACCAACAGAAAAATAGTTTGTGCCATGTATTCATATGTTTTCCAAATATACTATTCTATATACTAATGACTTCTGAGTACATACACAAAATAAATAGAACACTAATGAATACAGAACAAACATTTATTTACTTAGTGAAAAAATAAGATTTTCATAGTAATTAATTCCAAAATTTTTTATTCATGTTCACCAAGAAAAAAGAAAAAAAGAAGAAAAGATGCCAAACAGCTTATTGAGTATATCAACATGTTTTGGATGTTACCATAAAAAAATGAGGAATGCAGCAGAATTGACTCTGCATAACAATGTCCACTTGTTTAGACCCCTGAGAGTAACCATTTGAACAACTTAGCTCATTGTAACCACAATACTATTTTGTCCAGTGAATTTACTTTCCAGGGATCAGGCAGGTGTAAAAGCAGCATCTGAAACAGTACGAGAAATTCACATACTTTTATAACAAAGAAACCAAAAGGATTTAATAGGAGTAACCCGAGAGATTTACTTTGGTGCTTTTTTGCCTTATATTTTTTAGTTTGCTATAGTTACCTTATTTTTCAAATTGGAAAATTACTTTTAGCTGAAAATGAGGACTTGCATTTTAAAATGCTGAAACAGGATGTTCCAAAAACTTTGGAATTATTTTCAACATGCTTTCACCATTTGAAATAACTCCAAACTCATCTTTCCAAAGCTTCCTCTTATTTTAATCACTACCAGTCAAAAATTGTCCAAAATCCATAAGCTGTTTTGTCCATGATTCATGTACACCATGGACCTATGTCCATCCAAAAAGACAGTGACCTGATCTCTGATTGAAATTGTAGAGATTTCCATAAGAAACACTGCTCATTCCATGATTATATGTTTTTCACAAGAGTTCATTTTGCAGCATCCTCTCCCCTTAAGATAGAGGAGATAGGTATACCAACCAAGAAAAATATTCTTCTGGCAAAGGGATTAAGACTGCTGAATTGGTGGTAGCAGCAAAATTCAGGTCAGGTATATATTACAAACTGTTGCATTTTATATTTTAAAGCCGGAAGTCTAAATTTTGATAAGTTTACCCCCTCAAATGTTCCACGCAAACTAGTAGTAAAAACTATGGGACTTACTCTAAGGACCATATTTTCTGAGGAAAGGTGATTTAGGTTTCCTCATATTCTTTATCATAGTTCTAGTGCTTCAGAAAAAAGTTATTGCACTAGTTTTTCTGCAGATTTAATCCTATTCAGCGTCAGGTATGCATCTCTGCCTTTATTTCACATCTAGATATTGCAGGAAGCTCCTGCTGTGAGAGCAATGAAAAAAACCACCAAACCAGGTAGATACTTTTTTGCTTATTTTACATGAAGAAGAGCTTTTTGTACAAATTAAATTTTTAGTCTTTCCAAATAACTATAATTATGATGTACAATATTTTAAGAAATAAAAAATAATAGCTGCTAAACCTTAGCTTTTCTTATTTCTTTCTCAGATGCCAGAAAATGTCACATGAACTTTTCATCTCACATACTGAGCAATAAAAGCAACTGATATTTAAGTGATGATTGTAAACAAGACATCTCCGAATCCTAAGGTTACAATGTTCTACTACTTTTGCAGTGACAATAAAACTGGAATAAGTGAAAAAGTGTTTTTTTAGCAAAAGCAAATATTCCTGTAAATGTGCTGCAAGTCCATTATTCTTGAATTTTAGGTCAGCTTTAAATTTATTTATATTTTATACTATTTGTCAGTGTTGTGAAGCCATGGAATACATGAGAATCAGCATTTCTAACATAGTTCTACCATTCTGCAGTGAAAGCAGGCACTAAGGAAGTCGAAAAGAAGTGAGTAAAATCAGTATGTAGGCCAAATAAGAGCAGAGTAGTCAGATGCTCAAAGGTATAGAAAAAGTAGCAGCAAAGCTGACTTTACTGTTTGCTTCCTACCATTGATTATCATACCCAAGAGGTTTTTTTACACGTAGGCACATATATTTTTAAGATCTTTTTTTTTTTAAAATACTATCGATAATCTCTGCAATCCCTGACACAGCAATGGCAATCAGACTGAAGTTTTCTAGACTGTTGCTGTGGTTTTATTTATTTGTTAATTACCATTTTTTTGAGAACAAACATAGTTTTCTGAACTCAAATTCTAACAGGCAATATGCTCTTTAGATTGAAGTATCCTACATATATATTGAAATATGTTTTCATCTGTTTGCATGCTTTACAAGGTTTCTACTGCCACCTGCAAGAATTATTTAGGAACACGTTGCCTACCATAATAAGCAGTGCTGAAATTACATGTAGTCATTATTGCATTATTCTTCCATGAAAAAAAAAAAAAAGAAAGGACACTAAAATCTGGAAGACAAAAAAAAATCTGTTTGAAACAAAGTGCAATACAATACTTGTGCTTTTAAATTTATTAGATTGTTCAGAGGCTGGTTCCTGATCTCTGACTTAGGGTATTTTCCTGAAAAATTTGGATTCTTGATTGATTTTGACTATTTGGTTGGTTGACATCCCTTGTTGTGAATTATGCAAATATATAATGCAGTACATGATACTTCTGCTAGTGGGCCCATTATATCAGTATAAGTGATCTAATTTATTCATTTTGCAATGATGCAGTGAGTTCCTTGGTCTCAGTCATACATGTTCATTTCACTGGTAAAGGGATGTTGATGCACCTTTTTGTTTGTTTTGATTGGGGGTGGTGGTGGTGTGTCCACTTACTAAATGCCTGGACTAAATGTCCAGCTTAAAATCCTAACATGATTCCTGCTGAATCATGAACTGTTCATACCGTAGTCCTGGTTTTTACACCATGGAGAGTTCTCCATAAATGTAAGCGGAGCTAAACAGGGATTATAATAAATCAGGGGAAATAGATGGATACATGAAGCACTTTGCAAAGTTAAAAGGATTGTATGGGTTGTAAATTAGATGTTTATTAGCACTGCTAGCTGCCAAGATTCTGTATAACTCACTTATATATATGAATTGTAGTTGCATAAACTGGCTGCATTAACTGTCAAGGACTTTCTGAAAAATTCAAGGTTATGTGAACTAACCTGCAGAATAACTGCTTGTCCGGAGTTGATAACAGACACTAACAGAGTAAAAATGACAGTTTGATTCAGAGACAAATACAAGTCAGTCTTGAATGCCTGGCTTCCTCTTTTCTGAGATGAGATAGCTGTCTTTAAAAAGCTTCGGTGGTGAACACCCTGTCAGTTTAAAAGGTCAGACATTGCAAGGTATCAGCAAAAATGATGCTATACAGACCACTGGAAGAAAGAATTATTTTATTATCTTCACTCATCTGTTATATATTTACTCTACTGTCCATCTTCAGCAATTAGGAAGCTTATGAAAAAGAATAAAAGATGTGCTGAATGGGTGAACTGATTTCAGGTGCGACGCATCACATTAGAGATGAAGAGGGAGACATACTGAAAAGCATGGGGAGTGGGGTGAATAATTCTGGGTGATGTCACCTTAAAAACATTTTTACCTTAAGCAAACAAACACTATGTAGTTAAATATGTTTTGAGGTCTGATACTTTATTGATGCTACTGCAGTGTCTTGTTATACGGCAATATGCAGTAAATTAATCTGCTCTTTATATTTCTGACTAAAATCAAAAATATGATCCTTTCAAGCTTTCTGAATAAAAGTAAAAGCATGCTCCACTCACACAGAAACAGTGTTAATCAAGATCTGCCTTCCTAGCCATTATTGCAACAAAAAATCCAGGTGAATATTGGCTATTGTTCATGAATGATCTTTGCTTCTACATATGTGGTGGGTTGACCCCAGCTAGCAGCTGAGCATCCACACAGTCACTTGTGTACTCCTTGCCCACCTCCAGCAGGATGGGGAAGAAAATAGGAAGAACAGAGTAGGAAAACTTATGAGTTGAAATAAAGACAAGGAAATCACTCAACAGATACTGTCACAGCCAAAACAGACTTTACTTGAGGAATTTAAGTTCATTCATTGGCAATAAATATTTAGTTACTGATTCAGATACTGGGAAACAGAGGAGACAAACATTTAAACACTTAGGGCCAGACACCTCCCCTCCCTGCTTCCTGGGCTCAGCTTTACTCCAGTCACTGACTTGTTAGCACCACAGGTCACATTAAGTCCCTTCAGTGGTGGCTGGCACAGATGGTCAGAGTCAGGATGTAGCAGTTTCTCTCTTCCTCTCTTTCCTTCTTGTTCATTTCTTATGCTCCGGCGTGTGTCCTTCACAGGCTGCAGTGTCTTCAGAGGTCTACCACCTCTGGCATGAACTCATCCATGGGCTACAGTCCCTTTGGGGGTATACCTTGTCCTCCATGGAGCATCTCATACACCTACGACTTTGGTGTTCCCTCATTCCCTTGTTTCCATCCCTCCTACTCCTCTGACCTTTCCCAAATGTTTTCACAGGCACCACACACTTCGCTGTTGGGCTCAGCTTTGGCCTCCAGTGGGTCCTTTGTGGAGCTGGCTGGAACCATATGTGTCTGGTACAGGGCAGGCCCTGATCTTCTCCAACATATATAGATGAATTTTTTGATTTAAGCTAAAAGCGCAGTCAACCTCCATACACAATGTTAACACAAATTTGTATTAAAAATTTATATGTGCATGTTTATTGACTACAGAAAAAACACATGAATGGCATACCCAAAAATTCAGTACAAAACCCCAATATTTTTCTTTACTACATAAATATCTATGTGACAATAAAGAACAAAGGACTACAGCATGATGTTTTTGCTCCTCAAAGGTCAATGTAAATTGAAGACTGTAGTACACAACTCTATCACTTCTGATCAAATGAGATTAAACAACTCCACAGTATCAGTATGGATTATCTAGTCAATGGCTAGAGGGCTGTTAGACTAGTTGTTATTAAGTGGAATGTGAAGAATGTTTCTTGGGCGGTAGCACTGCTATACGATGCAAAGGTTCAGCTCTCTTTGAACAACTTCTCTGTGTGCTAGTCTTCCATTATTAAAACGAGATGTTAATACTTTCTTCTCTGACATCTGCATTGTGAAGATAAATATGTGCTCATGAGAGAAGCTATGTGGCCACTCAAAGAAGCAGTTGTAAGTGCTAGCTGGGTGATTATTGAAGGTTTGAAACTAGTGTTTCAGCAAGAGTGAAGTTAGACAAGTTTTCAGAATGTTAATTTGACAAAATAAGTATATTAGGATCACAAGCATCTTTTTTGTAAGCAGAGTAAGAATATCAAATTTTGTGAAAGTTTTTGGAAGCATATAAGCAACATAGTGATTTTCTCATGCAAAACTAGAACCATTTATTTTCTAAGATATTTTTGTCAAGATTTTTGGAAAAGTAGTTGGGTTTAGAATATTTTGTGTTCAAAAGACATAACCACATATCCATATTAAATTCTGTTTTCTGTGACAATTCGAAGCATCTAAATACTACCAAAAGTTGGGTTTGGTTTTGATTTTTTACTCTACTGGAAGGAATATCACTGACATTCAGACTGTCAGAGTATCTCTACTTTGAAAGAATCAGTAGACCAGTGATTATAGTTTATGTTCTTAACTCCATCTTCCCATAAAAAAAAAGATCTCTGGCTACAAAACCCCCAGCTAATCATGCAATCCCTTTATGTGTATGATGAATGTTGTCTCACAGTTTGTAAGAAACAACTACTTCAAAGCAGTAGTATGTATGGAGTTGATTACGCTGAAGAGACTTAAAAGATGATAGGACTAGAGGATTTAGAAACCATTCTTTTGTGTTTTACTTTTTCTTTCATCTTTAATGATTGATGAGAGGCATGGAAAGCTTATTGAGACAGCTGAAGTTCTTAACACTCACAGGACAAATGACATAAATCATAGGAACAAATGTTTAGCTATTGAAAAAAAGAGTCTTCAAGCAGTTCCATAGTATTGACGAAGGGAGGGAGCTTAGTAAGAAATGTTCAGGTTAACATTGATTCTAGCTGTTAGGTTACTGGAAACCTGCAAGAAAGTTGGGCTGCCACCTGAGATGTACATTTAGGTATAAAATGGAGATTTCCTCTTTTTACTTAGCTGTTCCTGAGCAGTAAGGGTTTTTTTGGAGAGGTTATTTTCCTCTGTTTAGAAGGAGGAGATATTTAAGCTACTCCTTTCCTATCTTTTCTTCTCATTTGTAATGCAGAATTTGTAGCAGCCCTGAAGGTAGCTGAAAATCTACTGTCTTAATCAGAAAAAAAGGCACACTAGAGTATAATTTATCCTTTAGGAGATGAACACTGTATGATCTATAAAGAGTCAGTGTTAGAGAGGAGGTGATTATAGTTAGGTCTGATGTGCCTGTTAGCAAAGAGCGATTTTATTAGAGGTGAGTGTAGCAAGTAGGTGACTGTTGTGCCTTCGAACCTTTACATCACTGATGGCTCTGAACTCAGTAAAGAAAGGCAGCCATTTTATGTGCAGTTTATTTGTATGTACTGAGGGCATTTTATGTGCAACTTATTCATTGTATTGACTGCCTTTTTCATGTTTCCCCACAGAACACTTCTTGATTAATGAAAACTGTGATCACATAAATGCCTAAATCATTGAAGAAACAAACTCTGCCATGAAAGTAATGAGGTTTCCAGATGCCATAGTGATGGGCACAATATAAGAATCAAAAAAACAACAGACAAAATTGTATTAACCACATTTCATGTAAAATAATTTATAAATTAGCATCTCTCTTTAGATGAAATAAAATATTTCCACAGTTTTGTAATCTCCCAGCATTTTTATGGTGTCTATTCAATTGGATAAAACTGTCTTCTGGATATAGATCTGGTATGTTTTCTAACTTTGATTACTGTGCATTTTTATGCTTTAAAGTATTTAAAATAAATTGAAGTCCAGCATACATATCTACTACAGTGTTATGCCAAGCGTGTTATGTCAAGTGTGGTCCAAGCTGTAGGAGTAGTCTTGTCAATACTACTATAAATACAGCTTTTATAAGTTCTCAGTACCTATCCAGCTTTGCCTTTTAGTTAAAAGCTACAAGCATGTCTGAAATACCAAATGGCTTTAAGAAAATTCCATATTCCTTAGCTCCAGCTGCATTTTATTCCCTTTCTGCTTATGTAGCACAGAAACTGATTTTAGATAAAATGGATGAAGTGAAATTATTTAAGCCAACGCCATGTTATACACAGACTACTTGGCAATGTGCCATGATATCTTTGAAACTGGTGTCCTGTCTTCTATTATGTTGTTATTTATGTATTTTTCCATAGTCAGCTAATTATTTTTTTGCTGAATATCACAAGACCGAAGGTATACAACAATTTTGCACATTTTATCAGTTGTGCTAAGTACGTATTCAAAGACAATATGATAATATTCCCAAATAGGAAGGCTGAGGTCTTGGATAAAACTTATTACAGTTGAGTATAACAAGTCATGACAAATTTTCTTTTTTTTTCTTTTATGTTGTGTTTATACTTATGTTTCTTATGACAGAGAAGCTTTAGTTTTCACGTGAGGAACCACATAATATAATTCTTTTTCAGTAGATGTTACTGCAAGATGCCAGGAAGAAAAATGCAAGCCCTTGGAGATATAAGTCTTCTCAACTGTGTTGTTAAGAATCTCTGGAATACTGACCTGCAGCTCATTCAGCCAGCTGCTAGATTAGTAAAGATAATTTTTGTCACTTGTAAACTGTAGCAGAATATTACAAGTCAGCTAAGCTGTCAAGGATATTTGCATTATTGCAGACTAAATGTTTTAAGAGGAAATAGATGTGTAGACAAGCAAGAAGAAAATCTTCTTAGAACAAACTTACTGGATGAAAGATGTTAAGCTTTATTGTACAAACTGTTTGATCAGTTTTAGTCAGCAAGTATACTTCTGAGTGTTGTGCTTTATTTGATTGTAATAGTTAATGAACTATCTCAGTATAAAGAGTCACCTTATCTGAATTATGAACAAAACATCCTGCTTACATAAGCTTGCTTCTTAATAAGCAATGCCAAAACCTTTCTGCTGCTACAAAATAAAAGAATATTTTGTTATGATCTGAGTTTTCTTTTCCTGTTTATGAGTGCCCATGGACAATTTTCTTCAATTTTGCTACTTGAAGCTCTAATTTTATGATCTTATCAATAGACTGCTATGTCAATCTTGTGTCATCTTTGAATTACATAACAGTAATTGCTACTGGAAAAATATTCTGATCAAAAAAACAACCAAATCTAAGTCTTTGTATTGCTCATTATCTTTTTTCCTGAGTATTTTACATGAGCATTTGGTAGTTCTGCTTTCTTACGGAAATTCTGCTGCAGAATTTACCGATATTTAGACTAACTGTTAACTACCTTGGTGAAGCCCTATGATGACATTTTATTGATCTAGTTAATTTATGCAACTTACTAAATTTTAAGAAGCAGCTGGAAAAACATGACACAAATTTGTCACCCAAGCAAAACATAGATGAAGAGAAAGCACCCAATGAAAAATTGAAATTTGAAGCACAGTTTAGGAATAAAAATATATGCAAGTCACTTAAAGGACAAAAACACTGTCGTAACCAGCGCAAAAGCTTTACAGTGGTCAGATACAATATCCTAAGGCCTACATATTTGATGTAGAACCCATACCTTACAAAAAGGATAGTCACTAAAAGCTAATAACAAATACCAGTAAAGCTCAGTTGTAACTAAATGCTTAGATCATGGAAAACAATATTATCATATGAAACCCTGACACTAATCTCGCTTAGACCTGTTTTGTTGATTCACATTCATAAATTTCAGGGTCAGTGAGGTAAAAGTTTAAGTATGTATGTGTAAAGAAATGATTAATATAATCTAAGATTCACTCTGCTGGTTTTCAGCCTTCATACTTTAAAGGATTTCCCAGAAAGTTTCTAAACACAGTATTAAGGATAATTAACTCTGTTCAGGAATATTTCAGAGAAGAATGTATTATTTGAGAGCTCTTCCCTTGTATCACGAGTCTTTGCAAAGAGACACCTTTCATCCTGAACAAGTGCAGTTATGTTAATTAAGAAAAACTTAGAAAGCAAAAATAAAACTACATTGTAATTCTAGGTTAAAACTATTTCAGAAACTTCATTCAAGCAATAAGATAAGACTTGTTCTTATATTTTTAAATTTTTTTTAAAATTGCACTTACAGTACAGTACAATTATTTAGGTAAATTAGAGCTAATGGTCCACAGATGTATTTTCATGGAAGAAAAAAAAATATTTTTCAAAAGCACAGATAAGATTTAAGCAATAGACACTGATGTTTGCATTGTTTTTCAGAAGTAAAATGTCTAACCACTTCATATTTCTTGAAATCTCCCCTTAGGCAATGACAACTTAATGAAAGGAGCAAATTTATAATTTTTTTTCTGAGAATAACAGCTTGAAATTACCGTGGAATTCAGACTGAGTCATGTTGACAAAGATTGACTGATCTCTTCCAATATAACAAAGAGTTTAGTAAAATGAATATTCAGAAAAAGTTAATTTTAGAAATTTCTACTTGACTACAATGTTGAATTCGACTCCTTTTGATTTTGTTTGTTTTCTTTACATCAGAAAAGATTGCTTGTATTGACTGAAAATATCTATATTGCAACTGAAAATATCTATATTACAAGATTTTAAATTGTTAAGATTTGTTTCAATGTTGATAGCCAAACCACACTTAGTAGATCAATGTTTATTTTGCAATAATGCTGAAATATCTGAATGTTCATTTTAAAAAAAAAGAGAAGAGTAAGTAAGTGTATAGGAAGAAAACCTCGTGGATTTCAATACGAGCTTGTTGAAAGAACACTCCCAGTTGGGATTGCTGATAAAACCCTTTCAGCTTCAGATTATGCCAGCTTCCATGAATGGTGGATGAGAAGCTCAACATGAGCCAGGAATGTGCACTTGCAGCACAGAAAGCCAACTGTATCCCGGGCTGTATCAAAAGAAGCGTGGCCAGCAGGTGGAGGGAGGTGATTCTGCCCCTCTACTCTACTCTCGTGAGACCTGACCTGGAGTACTGCGTCCAGCTCTGGAGTCCTCAGTACAGGAAACACATGGCCCTGTCGGAGCAGGTCCAGAGGAGGGCCACAAAAATGATCAGAGGGATGAAACACCTCTCCTATGAAGACAGTCTGAGAGAGTTTGGGTTGTTCAGCCTGGAGAAGATAAGGCTCCAGGGAGACCTTAGAGCAGCCTTTCAGTACTCAAAGGGGGCTTATAAGAAAGACGGGAACAGACTTTTTAATAGGGTCTGTAGCAACAGAACAAGGGGTAATGGTTTTAAACTGAAAGAGGGTAGATTCAGACTAGATATGATGAAGAAATTTCTTACAGTGAGGGTGGTGAGACACTGGAACAGGTTGCCCAGAGAAGTTGTGGATGCCCCATCCCTGGAAACATTCAATATCAGGCTGGACAGGGCTCTGAGCAACCTGATCTAGTTGAAGAAGATGTTCCTGCTTATTGCAGGGGAAGTTGGACTAGGTCACCTTTAAAGGTCCCTTCCAACCCAAACCATTCTATGTTTCTATCACTCTAAATTCAGATTTTGGAGAAAGGAGTTAATTTGATAGAATAGTGATCATACCCGGTCAACCAATAACTTGATTATCCAAACAATTATATTAATAATCAGCAGTTCCTATGATCAAATGTCCTGTCTATGTCTAGTTGATCTGAAATCCCAGGATTTCTTTATCATATATTTGTTCTTGTTTGAGTCTTTCGGAGTCAGGTGAATTCAAATATTTTAGCTTGTCTTTTGAGTCTCTAACTCTAATTGCATATCTGGACACATGCATTGATCTGTACTAACTACTGATGTCTCTCATCGTTGGTTAACTCAGCTATTTGATTTTCTTTTGATTTTTGAAGGAATCCAGGTGCTAACTCAGTAAACAAAATGAAAAAAAAAAAAATACCCTAACTTATTTTGTCTCCTATTTCACATGAAAACAAACAAAACCACCACTATTATTTCTGTATTTTCCATGCGTGAAATTTTTCTGTAAGCTTCTCAACATCAGAGTTTTAGAGGGTAAGGCACAACTATTTGTGCCAGAAAAAAACAAGTCACAGGCCTAAAATTACATATTGTCAGAATCTGAATGGAATCATTATATTTTTATCTTTGATCTTATAGCCTCCAATACCAAACAAGAAATGTGATATATATGTATATATTCAGCACTAACTTAAATTTGTTTTGAACACTATCTCATTTCATCCAAAGTTAATACAAAAGCCTGTGCTCTGTAGATCTTCTATATTAAAAACCTGTCCTATATAACTAAAGCCATAATTTTGTTCACTTTTTTCCTATATATTTTGCAAATACCAAAAGCATAAGAAGGACATGGACCTATTGGAGGGGGTCCAGAGGAGCACCACAAAGATGATCAGAAGATTAGAGCACCTCTGCTATGAGGACAGGCTAAGAGAGTTGGGGTTACTCAGCCTGGAGAAGAGATGTCTCTGGGAAGACCGTATAGCAGCCTTCCAGTGTCTGAAAGGGGAATACAAGAAATCTGGATAGGGACTTTTTACAAGGGCATGTAGTGATAGGACGAGGGGTAATGGTTTCAAAATGGAAGAGGGTAGATTTAGAATAGATCTTAGGAAGAAATTCTTTACTGTGAGGGTGGTGAGGCACTGGAACAGGTTGCCCAGGGAAGCTGTGGAGACCCCATCCCTGGAAGTGTTCAAGGCCAGGTTGGATGAGGTTTTGAGCAATCTGGTCTAGTGGGAGGTGTCCTTGCCCATGGCAGGGCAGTTGGACCTAGATGATCTTTAAGGTCCCTTCCAACCTAAACCATTCTATGATTCCATGAAATGCAGTTTATCTTTTAGGGCTTTGTTGATATTTTTGTACTATTATCTGAAGAATATTACCCACTTAGTATCTTACTGATACCACAATATTTAAATACAGTAGTTTTTCAAAGTGGGTCTATTTTAGTGTTGGGTTGATTTTTTTAGAAAGACTCTTCTGCTCTAGCTACATAATAAACTCCCGACCTAAATAAAATTGCTTTAGAGTTTTATCTTATTTGAGTGTCACCAAACACAGGAATAGGTTGCCCAGAGAGGCTGTGTGGCCTGCATTGTTGGAGATATTAAAAATCTCACTGGGTATGGTACTGAGCAACCTGTTCTTGATAACCCTGCTTGAGCAGCAGGTGGAACTAGATAATCTGGAGAGGTCCCTTCCAGCGTCCATTACCCTGTGATTGATTCTGTGATTCTGTTTAATAGCTTTTTCTGAAGACAAGAGAATTTGTATTTCTGTTGTGCAGTATCTTGGTATAAGACTGTGATTGTACTTTTTCGTATAATAGATCAATTTTTAAATAGAAAGAAAACTTTTAAAAAAATAAATGCTGCAACAAGACTCCATAAGCAGAGAGGCTCGTTTTGATACACCTGTCATAAAACTGATTGTAATAAAATCTGTCACAATAAGGAAGTCCATGCTTATCTCTCTAGCCTGTGACAATAACTGATGATGTGGTCCAGAAGTGTAAAAATCTATTTTGCTTGCTCTATCATCTATATCATCTTTAACCCTGTGATTGCTACAAAAAAATGAACAAATGCATTAATTATGCTAATAAGTATATCAGATCAGTAAGAAATTGAAAGTCAACAGAGTATAAGGTATTCAAACATGATAAAGACAAGATGTGGCCATAAATTGGTTGGTAAGTCAAAATATCCATAAGACATGCCATGAACAAGACATTCAGAGTCTGTGTGCCTGTGGCCTGACTGCAACCCACAGCTGGGGTATCTGAGTTGTTATGGATATAATCATACAATCATAGCATTATAGAAACATAGAATGGTTTGGGTTGGAAGGGACCTTTAAAGGTGACCTAGTCCAACTTCCCCTGCAATAAGCAGGAACATCTTCTTCAACTAGATCAGGTTGCTCAGAGCCCTGTCCAGCCTGATATTGAATGTTTCCAGGGATGGGGCATCCACAACTTCTCTGGGCAACCTGTTCCAGTGTCTCACCACCCTCACTGTAAGAAATTTCTTCATCATATCTAGTCTGAATCTACCCTCTTTCAGTTTAAAACCATTACCCCTTGTTCTGTTGCTACAGACCCTATTAAAAAGTCTGTTCCCGTCTTTCTTATAAGCCCCCTTTGAGTACTGAAAGGCTGCTCTAAGGTCTCCCTGGAGCCTTCTCTTCTCCAGGCTGAACAACCCAAACTCTCTCAGACTGTCTTCATAGGAGAGGTGTTTCATCCCTCTGATCATTTTTGTGGCCCTCCTCTGGACCTGCTCCGACAGGGCCATGTGTTTCCTGTACTGAGGACTCCAGAGCTGGATGCAGTACTCCAGGTCAGGTCTCACGAGAGTAGAGTAGAGGGGCAGAATCACCTCCCTCCACCTGCTGGCCACGCTTCTTTTGATACAGCCCGGGATACAGTTGGCTTTCTGTGCTGCAAGTGCACATTCCTGGCTCATGTTGAGCTTCTCATCCACCAGTACCCCCAAGTCCTTCTCAGTAGGGCTGCTCTCAATCCTTTCTTCCCCCCAGTCTGTATTGACAATGGAGGTTGACCTGACCCAGGTGCAGGACACTGCACTTGACCTTGTTGAACCTCATAAGGTTCACATGGGCCCACTTCTTGAGCTTGTCCAGGTCCCTCTGGATGGCATCCCATCCCTCAGGCATGTCAGTCGCACCACTCAGCTTCAAGTCATCTGCAAACTTGCTGAGGGTGCACTCAGTCCCACTGCCTACATCACTGATGAAGATACTAAACAGTACTGGTCCCAAGATGGACCCCTGAGGGACAACACTTGTCACCGATATCCATCTGGATATTGAGCTCTTGACCACTACCCTCTGGATGTGACCATCAAACCAATTCCTTGTCAACAGAACAGTTCATCCGTCAAATCTGTATCTTTCCAATTTAGAGAGAAGGATCTTGTGAGGCACCGTGTCAAAGGCCTTACAGAAGTCCAGATAGATGTTATCTGTAGCTCTTCCCTTGTCCATTGGGGTAGTCACTCTACCATAGGAGACCATGAGGTTGGTCAGGCAGGACTTGTCCTTGGTGAAGCCATGCTTCAAATCATCTCCCTGTCCCCCATGTGCCTTAGCGTAGCTTCTAGGAGGATCTGTTCCATGATCTTCTCAGGCACAGGGGTAAGACTGACAGGTTGGTAGTTCCCAGAGCCCTCCTTTCTACCCTTTTTGAAAATGGGTGCAATGTTTCCTTTTTTTCAGTCACCGGGGACTTCACCTGACTGCGATGACTTCTCAAATATCATGGAGCGTGGCTTGGCAACTACATCAGCCACTTCCCTCAGGACTCTGGGGTGCATCTCATCAGGTCCCATAAAGACCTCTAATAAAGGAGTTAAAGTTTTAATAGAGAAAAATCAGATGAAGCACCCTAATCTTGACAATGTCTGATCTTGTGCCCTCTTCAGGCCTTTCAAAGCTGTACTGTGTTAAGGAATAGTCACTGCTCTAAGTAATACGTAGAAGTGCTAACAAACATTTCCTCCAACCCAATTCCCTCAGACATACGTTAGGCTGGGCAAAGCCTAACGGTTCAATACTCTCGAGGAGTTACTGAGCACAATTGTTCATATGTGCATTCACTCAAGAAGATGTATATCGTGAGGATAATTAATACATCATTTATAGTACCAATGAAAGGTCAGTCATAGATCACAGCAAATCCCTGTGCCAGCAGTAGAATGAATAACATTTACATTTAGAAAAGAAAATATTTTATAAACATGTAGAATTTGATGATAGCAGTAGCCTGTTACATAGTTATTTTGCAAGGAGGTTAATGTATTGTCCAGTATAGATTGTGGAAAGTGCAACAACCTATTTAACACATTTAAAGGATTTTTCAGCCATCTCTCCTTGCAACTGAAGTGCCTTTACAAGAGCAAAGGTGCTTTAGCAGGAAATGTAAAGCCACCATAGTGTTGCAGCAGTTAGTTTTATACCAGTTTTTTTAGTTTCATTAAATTTGGGTAATCCCCTAATTATTTTTTAAATATCACAAGGTGATCTCTTGTGTGAGGCGTCAACTCCTTCATATACATGGAGTAAACATTCTATCTTTATTACTTTATGTCTATAAGGAAATAATAAAACACTTTCATTCTTATCTTTTTTTTTTCTTAATTATGAAAGAATAACCAAACTGTATTAGAAATCATGTGAAAGAGAAAGGAACAAATGCCTTTTTCCTGGTTTGTTGTGCAGCGATGTTTGCTGTCAGCCTCAAGGTGGATTCTCAGTCTTCCTTGCGAGAATAAACAAGGTGCTATCCATATTTGTCTTCCTTCACCTGTTACTGAAGACCTGTGGAACCTGTTAGATTTGATCACTTTATTAATTTTCCCATGTCTTACTATTTCTATCACACTTTGTACACTAAGGATTTGAGTACAGCTGAGACAGTACCACAATAAAAAATCAGGATGATGAATAGTCTCAAGTCTGGCCCTTATTATCCTGTCTCTAGTGCTTTCAATATCTCGAAACCAACACATTCAGAAAGTTTTGAGATCAAAGAAATCAATGAAGCACAGCAATCAAAACAAAGTCAGAAAGGAACTTAGTCTATCCCCCATACCTGGTCATTTTATCTTCTCTGGTCCCAAATCTTGGAAAACCTGAGCTCTGTAATAAGTAAATTTCATAACCTTTTTTAATCATCCATTTCTCTCTCTGTTGGCTTCTCACCCTACCTGTGCCCACAGATAAAGAGCATCAAGCTGCTGTGCATGGAGCAGGATTGGTTTTATATACATATACCCTTTAAATCTGAGAAAACACACTTGAGTTTTTCAACCACACATTTGTGATTGTTAAATAATTTAATACCTTAATTATAATTTAAAATATTTTGGTCAATTTAAAATTTAACAATTTCTTATTTGTGTTCTCTTCCTATATTTAATATACTAACTTGAAAAGCCACTACACTATTGCTGATAGTTTTATATGTAATATAAAACTTTATTGCTACAATGGCTTGATGAGCTACAAGAAGATGGACAGCATACTTCCTAAAAATTATTTCTATGCATTAATTATATTTATAAACTCATCCATAAGAACAAATTGCAAAACAACAAAAAAAGTATTTTCTTTTGGTATTTTCCTTACTGTAGGAATTTTTTCTTACAGTGTGAAAAAAGACAGGAAAAAAATGTCAAATTCTGTTCAGTCATTATTTCAGTATACTGGAGTTCATCTATCTAGACATCCCACACATCACCATGGGAAATATTAGACCTTAATTCCTCTGTTGATCAAACCCTCGTATTCACAGGCACTGTGTGTGGGTTGTACGTCAACAGTTTTTCAGTGGCTGATATGCAGCCAGAGGTACAGAGGTTCTTTATACCTGTCACACCAGTCTGCCCTCCCTGTTGTCCAAATCAGAGGATTTGTCAGAGTTCTCTGTGGCTTTTCAGTCAAAGCACTTTGGATTCCCTCACGCTGAAAGCAGGCTTTGTGCATAAAGAGGGAGAAGTCTCTTTTTCTATCTTATTTTCTTCAGTTAAAAAGTAATCTTTAATTCACGGCACATTTGAAGAAACATGTACAAAGTTGAATAAGATTAAAACAAATAGGTCTACTGTTTGCATAATTTATAAACTTCTACCAAAGTCCCATGTAGTCATTCAGCTGAATGCAGTATTGAAACAAAATCATCAGTCTTCAGTTGTTCTTGCATCCCACGGCACAATTGGAGGTAGCTAGAGCAGAATTTCCAAGGTGTAGCTAGTGAATGAAAGAATTACAACCTTAGAACATTAAAGGGAAAAAAGAAAATCCTCAGAGATGCTAATTGAGAATATCAACTCGATACTTTGCTCAGATAAGAACTAAGAACACCAACATGCTGATAAGACTTCCCCAAAGGCCAGGGAATTCATACTAACCACATTTTAAGGGCCAAATTCTGTTTTTACTTAAATCCATGAATCTTTGGGTTTACGTTTCCAATGAATGCATTTAGGTTAAATCATCTTTTTGAGAGGATATATGAAAAGGGAGGGTCAAAGCACAATATTCACAGAAAACACACATATAGACCAGCTCACACTAAGGTCTAATTTACATCAAGTTTTTCCTTCCCCCTGCATCCAGTTAGCTGCCTGTACACTTTTAGTGTACTGTATATGTTAACAAGTATTTGACTTCTGTATGGAAAGAACAAACTGTGATATCACACAAGGGAAAAACAGCAAGTATTAAACGTGTCTCTCATCATATAACAGACCCTATAGCTGACCAACAGGCCAAGTAATCTTCTATTGATAGATACAGGACCTGACTAGTGAAAAATTTCCTCCTTCGATATACAGCTGCACATTCCACAGAGAAGTATGGTCATTTGCTATGCAGATTAGGATTTGCTCAAAAATGTATTTCACAATGAAGAGGGATTCAGCGTGGAAAAGAAGAGCAACGCTAGGAGTAACTTTATAAAAAATATAGAATAAATTATTCCTTCTGAAACAATTCTCTTAAGTCCAACAGCTTTAGCATATGTTCAAATACATATACACTCTCCTTGTCAGCAGTGCAGTACTGCTTCTTCCCTGTCATTTTTCTACCTGCACCTGAAATAAAAATGTGAAATATACAGTCATTAAACATAAAGGTCATCTATATTTAGGCTTGGTATTGTGATAAACTATGTCCTGCTCTAATCACCTAAGCAACATTCGAGACACACAATTTTTTTCCTGATTAAGAATGCTGGAAAAAAATTAAACACTTTCATTTTTTCCACTGCAAAAATATTTTGCCTTGTTGCAATCTTGTAAACAGTTGTATGGTTTATCTGAGTGGAATGTAGGAAGTATTTACGATCTTTTTTACACTTAACTAGCTCTCATAGTTGATTAATTGCAACTTATTAGAATAATATTAGGTTTTTTGAAAAACATTTCTCTTGACAAACTCATTAGTTTATTTAGAGGTATGACAAGAGTTTTGAAGGTGGAAGAACAGTAGATGACTCAAGAATCATACCAACACCAAGAGGAGTCTGTGTGACTCAGTGCTCTTTGCTAAGAATAAAACACCTGTTATTACAGAGGAGCTAGAGACTACAAGATCATGCTGCATAACAGAGGCAAAGGTATGAGCTACAGAACTTTGGTGGGAAAGGATTCTGAGGAGCGAAAATAAAAATCCACTAATCCTCCTTCAAACCACACCAAATGACACTTGAGGTTTCACCAGTGCAGCGGATGAAACATGACTGAACACCTCAGCAAAATGATGGCTCAGATAGTTTTCAGTTGGATTCACTTGATCCTTCAGGGAAGACAGCAAAGGGAACAAGATAATGAAATCAACAGATACATCCAGGACGGTGTTATTTAAATTGCATACATGTATGCTGAGACACAGAACTAATAGATATACTTTCTGGGACCAGTTGGCATTGTGTCTCTTTGGGGTTTGAGGCGGGTGCAGCTGAGAAAAGAAACTGTAAAGCAAAAGAACCAAGGAGAAGACTGAGAAAGAGACTGAAATGATTCCTATGTATTTTTAATACGTAGAGTGAGGTAAACAAAACTATAACAAGAGCCAATCCAATACCCCAATAGATAAGAAGGAAGGACACTAAGAACAGAAATAGTGGTCATTTTGATCAAAACAGTAATCAGGTGGCTAATGGTAATAGGAGACTTAGTGTGATCTAAAAGAAGCATCATAAATGTATGTACACTGAAATGTCAAGAAGTTGACCAATGAAATGAGAAATTTGAATTTACAGTGTAGGATGTGAAACTGAATGCTACGAAGTGGAAATATGGAAGTAAGAGAGATTGGTGGCTGTAAATGGTTCACACTAGTAAAAGACCTATGATGCTGGGGGAAAAAAGTATAACAAAAGAGTATTCTTTTACCTATACATTAAACTTTAAGAAAATAAGAGATAACAAGGGCAGAATATCTGCTTGATTAAAATTCTTTTTGAAAAGGGATAATATTACCATATTGAAATTGTATCCTGTGGAAATAAAAACAAGTTACCAGGGAAATTTCACCTAGCTGAACAAGAAATTATATCATAAGTATGCTCAAAACGCAAAAATATTGAAGAGGTGGAAAAAGATCTATTAGAGCCATAAAATTAAATAATCTACACTGTATAGCACACATCTACAAAGCCTAATAAAACAGTTCAGGTCTCTAATTTTACAACACTGATTAAAATAAATTATTTTCTAAACTGGATACAACTAAGAAGATAACCACTTGCCTTTAAAACAACTGAAGAAATGAGTACTTCTTTTGACCTTACTCCACAGATCACAAATGAAATAAATGTGGGGTGGAATAAGTTAGCAATCTAAAACCGTAGTGAAGGAGGTCGGAACAGATCATCCTGTGGCAAGCTTTTTGCGTTGCTTAACTATTAAAACACAGAATTGTATAAAAGGAGGTGAAAAGACAATAAAAAGGATATTTGAATGTCCTCAAAGATGGTAAGTCACACAGGAATCCAGACTGCATAAGCACTGACCCTGGAGTACTGCATGTACTTAGGCAACAAGTCAAAGATGATGATAACTGAGGACTAGCAGTTCAGTAGATTGTTCCTGGCCATTCTGTGCCCATAAATACAGCCAAGGTACTGATTAGGTTTCATGAAAGACTGTCACCCTTCTTGAATCATTTTAACATAATTATGCTCCTTCAACTACCATTTCCCTGTATTCGGCCTGGACAAAGACGATTTAAATGCATTTCCTATAAATGGGCAATTTTCATAGGTATTGGACATGCTCTTGGACATTTAAAGTTCAACATCTTTGTGATCAGATACTTTGTGCATGGATTGACAATTTTGTGCTGGTTGGGGAGCTTTGCTGAATATTCTAAAATTCAAGCTCTTATTCTCTGTAACTGTTCATTAGTATACAGCCAGAGAGACAGCAAGAAAGTGAATGCATGTGTCAAATGTGTTTCTTAACGTTGCTCTTATTTTTAACTTTTTTGTCCCCTAAGATCTTTCTTTTATTTTTCTGTATTTTCTTCAATTTTCTGTTCAGTAGAGGGAGAAGTGTGTTTTGTGTTTGTGTGTGTATGTGTAAAAATACATCTTCAGACATTTCAGATTATGATTAAAATGAAGCAATTCAAAGCATTTTCAGTAGCAGAAGCAATGAGCAATTATAAATAACTTTAACTCACTCTAAAGTGCCAAAAGCAACAATATACCTGGCAAATATTTGAGAGAGAAACAGTATGTATCACTTTGATTTTGCACGCTTCCCACAGTTAGCCTTTCTCCCAGGAGAAGAACATGAAACAGAAGAAGTCGAGGCTTCCAATGCAGTTCATTCTTTCTACACTTATGATCTAATAAGTGCCGTTTCTAATGACTGATGAAATAACTGATCAGGCACAGAATCGATTCTTGTCTCTCTTTGTCAAAGTAATCACACCCAGGGCTTTGTGGAATGCATTATCAAACAAAAGGCCTGATTCTCCAAAATTCTGTGCTATTTACATGAATAAGAGAAGGGACATGAATGAGGGACATCAGTATCAGTCCCAACCAGAACAGCTAGGTGTATGAGTATCCCAGCAAGAAAACAGAAAGAAGAAAAGTGTAGCGATTTTACACCTTCTTTCAATATTATATAGCTAATAATGTTGACTGAAGTACTATCTTCTCCTTTCACAAAGCTAATATGATAAAGCTGATATGTAACATGTATATATATATGTATAACATTTTCTTACAATGAAATATAGATACAAAAATATGTTAATTCACACCTTGCAGTTTTAGAAACCTAACTAACAAATCAGAGTTACTGGTAACACCTTTGTAAGTCGTTGTTACAACAAATAGAAAGAGGCAGGTATTTCTGGAAGACAATTAACATTTTAGGTGACACTACATTGGGAGGTCAGGATTTCCTCCACTTACACAAGTCTATGTTAACCTGAGCAGCATGGTTAGGTTCTTATAGCCAGTGGAATGAAGCCAGGTTTTAAGGCCACAGTAGGAAGACCCCATCCCTTATAGCTGCTTGACCTTGAATTGAATTTACATGAATGCATTTACACTGACATGTTGCTACCAAGTGAGTTTCTTAGTGTTGCAACTGCTTAGCATGTCTTTAGCACACCTTCTCTTCACATCTGTACACATTCGTTATTTCTATAAGGATGGCCAGTCCTCATGATGAGCAGACATGCTTATTTGGGCAATATGTAATATCTGCATTGTTTTGTTTATTGTTTTTAAATTCTTTCTCTTTCCTGCTCTTTATATAATCTACTGATTAATCTTCTGAGCCAAACAAAGCTCTGATAGGTCATACATTTTTCCTCCTGACCGTCTTCTGTCTCTATTCTGTTCAAATAGTGAGCTGGTAAAACATAATGCTGCCCTTACAGAATTGCAGTGTTTTATATTCCAGGCTTAATAGGAAGTCATTCTTCTTCATTCATTCTTTTCCTTAAAAACCCAGTCACATAAAAATTACCACATTGGATCAGATCTGTGGGGTATTTAGCTCAGGATCCCAACAGCGACAATTATCATGTTCAAGAGGTGGAAAACAGCTTACAGATGAGAGAACTTAACTTGCTGAAAGATTTTTATATAAACCCTTAATATTTAGAGTCCTAAGCCCTTAATCATGAAGTATTTATGTCCTTCTAAATAGAAATTTTAACAGGATATTCTAGCTGCTATGGTAGGTATGTAATCCGTCTTTTAATCTTGCTGTATTCAAGGATAACCTTTGACAATGAGTGCTGCAGGCGAATTATATACTGTATGGAAATATTAATAAACTTAAATCATTTCGAATTGAGCACTTTTCAGTTTCACTGAACTTCACCTTATGGTACAGAGAGAAGAAAAACCTCTGATCTTTCTTTTCTACCTTTTCCCAGTTAAGTTACAGGCAAGTTCTGTGCTTTTGAATCAATAATAGTGATCATACTAAAACTTGGGATCCTTTAAAAAACACACGTTATTCTGCTTTTTCTTCTCCCATGAAAAATTATAGGCTGTCCTAATCTCTACTCAGAAATCCTTAGTTCTGTTGCATCAAAATAATTAAGTGAGATAAATAGTGTAGTGGCTGCATAAATGTAAATTAGGCACATATTTTAGAAAAAGCCAGTTATAGAAATCATAGTGCATGAAATTCTTTTTAATGTGGCTATATTTTAAAAATTCAGTTACATTTTTTTATCATCCATTTTTTTATATTTGTAGACATTTTGTAAAAATATCAAGGTAACCTGATGTCAGAACTTGCACTTTTTCCAGGTCATAATTTGATTTGCAGCCTGTATAGCTTTATTATACTCCCACAAATTGTACTTACATTTTCATAGCATTCAGGTGCTCTGTAGTCTTGAGTTACACTTATCCAGTGTAATTAAAGTATTTGTTGTGGGCTTATAAGATACTCAGTGGTCTTTATTTCCTTACTCTTTCTTGCCCAAACACAAATCTATTTTGTTCATCAAGATAAATTGTTAAGAAAAAAAAAANTTAATCAAAAAAAAATTTAAAAAAAAAAAAAAAAAAAAAAAGAAAGAATTATTTGGAAAGGAGATTAGTATACAGATAGAAGCTCACATATGATTTGAATTTCCCTTTAACCCTACAACACCAATTTAGAATTTAAAATAAAGCCTTTTCTCTGAAGGAATCAGACTCTAATTAAGTACAGTAAAGAATCTTCTGTTGTTTCAGTGACTTAACTCACGCTAACAGAAAAACACATACTTAAACGCTGTTCTTAACATCACTCTGTTTTTACATAATATTTCAGGTCTTTTAGACAGTGAAACTTCATACAATGGTGTTATATGGAATTCATCTTGGAATATGAATCTGTTAAATAGAGCTGTGTTGAGTTCTATCTATTTTGTTGTTTTTTTGCAGTTAAGTTTAGCCCTGGCTGATAGCTGTCTTTATTTAGGAGTCTTAACTCTCCGAAATCTAATAAATTTTAATACCTAATTTTAATACTGTGAAAGCTCCCATTCTATTTCATTAAAACAGATCGAGATTTCTCACAATAACAGCCACACAGAGATTTGACTAATTTCCACTGGTATATGTGCAAACCTGAACAGACAGGGCTAAGACAAGTATATGTTAGCTATCCCCCTGACAAACTAAAGTGGAAGTGCTTTAAAAGGACATTTAAAAACTGATCATAAATATGGGCCTCTTCCTCAATAATTGATCAGCAATGATATGAAGTGAAGCTCCTTTATTCAGAAACTGAGTCTTACTGAAGGTTGTGGGTATTAAATGACAAAATACCTATTTTCTTCTTGATGGAAGTTCTTAAAGCACATTAATAATACCAAAAAATCTCCCCCTATACCCTGTGTTCTTCCCAGATTGTGCCCAGTTTTGCCTACTTAAAAAGATGATTTCTCCTTAAAAACAAAAGGGGCTAAGCTAAAGGCAGTAATAACGGAATAATATATTTAAAGTCTTACTGACTTGTGATTTTCATTCTATGAGAGTTTACTGGTTTTGAAGTAAAAGATTAACAATTCAGCAGAAAAGAACAGCCTTTGTTTTCTTTATCTTGTTATTTCTACATAATATTCAAAGCTAATTGAATGGCTTTGACTAATAGCTAATGCCAGGAAATCCAGCAGTAAAACTGGAAAGGGAAAGGGAAATAACTTTTCATGTTCAAATAAATGTGAGTAATTTGAAAAATTAAAGGGCAAAAAATGTTTGGTATAAAATAAACATTTTACCCCTCAGAATTACACACAGGCATATCTTTTAGAGATATCAAATTAAAAAATGCATCTAACTGAAGTAATTTCTCACCCATTAATGAGCAGAAACAGGTATTATAAAAGCAATTTGGTGAAAGGTTAATTTTAGGTTTTCCAGGTAAAATGTGTTCTATAATATTTAATGTCACTCATTAGGTTTTTTTCTTGATAGAAACTGAAAAAAAACAAAAATTATGAATCCAGTTTTAGTATTACTATGCTTAAAACTCATTGGCTTAGGCTGTTTACATTCCCCCTCAAGGGCATTCTCAAGGCCAAATTCCCTGATCATCCTCTCTGGCTTGCAGTCTAAGTGTAACTGGACGTCACGGGAGTGCTCATCTGGAGAGAATGTCAAGTCTCGTCAACATCCTCCACTGTAGTTTCGGGCAGTCTAGACCCACATGTACTGATGTATGTTAAGACACATCCCAAAGAACACACGCCATTATGTCCTCAAGCTGAGCTGCAGAGTCAGTGGATCTGTGCCTCTCACTACAGAAGAACTTTCCACATGGTTGCTGCTAGCGTCTTGTCTCTCTGCTACAGTGGCAAAGTGGAGAACTGTTCACAAGGACCAAAATAGCTGGTCTGATTTTTCACAAGAGCCTCCGCTCTTGGAGTTGCTGCTCCAATACTGCTGGCCAACAGACAAGATGATGGGTATGATCTCTTTCAAGCAGAAGAGCTAAAGTTTTAGGTGAACCTGAAAATCATGACACGCCTGCATAAAAACATAGCAAAAGTGCACATTCCCATTGTCCCTTGACAGCTGCTGAACTGAGTTTAATGGATTCCTGCTTTGTTCCTTCCTTCCTTGTCTTTGTTCCTATCACTCATTTCAGACCAAGTAACAGTGCTGCTTGTAGCCATTATGAAGGACAGCCCTGGCTCACAAATAAAAGCAATTAAAAACAGAGATTGAGCCTTTAACCTGTACTTGCACACAAAATATAACCTATTACACATGTATCCCACATTTCTGCATTGGTCCCAGTCTGCCTACTTTTTTTTTTTTAATATTGTTCAACTCAGCAGTTAAATCAACTATTGAGGAGAAACCTGGAATACCATTTCATATAACTCACACAGAGACGCTTCACTCCTGGTCCAGGTTCCGGTAACCTTTGTCTGTGATGACATGTTAGAAGCACAGTTCAGCAGAGTAATTCATACGACAACAGCACAACAACTGCTTGGAAGACAGATTCACTCCTGGCATTTCTTTTCATCAATCCTATTAAGACTGTATGTTTATTACAAGTTGACCTGGTTTCCCAATGCCCCTTCCAAATGTGCTTCAGCCTTCATGTAAAATTCACTTTACAGTGAAGATACCCCTAAGAAGAGAGGACTGGAAAGACTTTTCGTATAGATGCCTACTGGGCACTCCAGTACTGGAGCAATCCTGAGAAACAGTTTGTCAGAGCAATGAAGGAATTCCCTGACTACACTTCAAAGAATCAGTAGTTATGGGAAACCAGTGCAGACCTGAGAAAATAAGGGATACAAACAAAATAATTATGCAGAGAATACACAGGCATCAGCATGCGTGTTTATTTCTGCTAGGCTAAGAAAATTTTTCAGTGTTTCTTAATACAGAGAATGTGAATAGAGGATTGTTGAAATCAGTGCTATACTCAACATGCAGGACTAAGAATCAGTTCACTTCCTGTGAAGTGACACTGTGCCCTTTCACAGTCAGAAAAATATATTTTGAAGGAGTGTTTTAAAGGTTGGAGAAGTTAATGGTAGCATTCATTCATGCATTTGAAGGCATAACTAGTTTTATTTTTCCTTCTTAGGTCAAGTTTGATGTGGCCATGACCCTATCATGATCTACAAGTTGGAGCAATTCCAGAGCCAGAAATATAAGACTGATAACCAGTCCTTTTTACCTGATAAGAACTAACCAGATTCCGTTTTACTAGTGGTGAGTGTAATGGGAAGCAGAACTTTCTGTACCAGACGGGTAGCTCAGCTGTATTCTAGAATTCTTCTCTACAGCCTTTCTGTAAGTGATCAGAGCTCTGTGGACTTTCCTAACCAACTCACACCACTACAGACATCTTGTACAGCATATGCCTCCTCCTTTGCTTCCATTTCTCAAACTACAAATCCCTCCATTTTTTAGTTTATCTTTTCTCACAGTGCTACTCTCCATGAGTAAAAGTGCTATAATTTGGCCCATCAGGGGCAGTTACTCGTACAAGAGGCATTTAGTAAAAAGATCACAACAAATAACTCTTCCCCTGCCCTCTTTGCTTTCCAAATCAATAACCAAGTTTGTGTCCATACAAAGGAAATAGTGACAAGGAAGAGAAAACCATGCAGGAGAAAGCTCTAAAAAGGCACTGTGACACCTGTGTCTCAGAATGATTAGTGTTCTGACAAACAATCAGAAAGGTTGGCATATAAAAGGCAAGAGGGAGGTCTGACGATCACTTGATGATTTCCTCTGTGATAAGATTTTAATTTTATTCTTGTTTAATTGTGTTGTAAATAAAGCTACATGTTTTACTTTTCACATAAATGTTGTATTAGGGTTTTTAACTCTTTTGGGGTGGGCAAAGAATTGAATTTTTGGGGGTTTGAATTTGCGTAGCTTTGTTATTGTGATATAGTCATTAATTCAAAGGAGATAATGATAGAAAATAATAATATGCAAATGCAGATACCCACTTTGACATGCTAAACCTCTGCATGAGTGACTGCTATAAACTGCATTAAGTACTAATGATGAATAACCAAGAAAGGGTTCAGAGTTTAGTTATCTGAACTGTTCAGATTTACAGAATAGGTGTTAGCTTTTGTCCATGAATTTAATAGACTTTGTTATTGACATACTTATCAAGATCTTACATAAAGATATGAAGAAGCGTTCTTAATTCCTTAAATGTACTCTGGCGGGCATCAGCCCCAACTAACAGCAACCTCATGTTTGAAAAAGTTTTTAACATTAGTCAGAGGATATAAGAATATTAATGCATAGGTCATGCTCCCTGACATCTAGACCTTGCTCAAAATGGCCCTGCTATCTCACTTTTAATTCATATTCAAAATAACTGTCATATGCGCAAATCAAGAAGTCAATACAGTTTTATTTTGCAACTGAAATTTCTGGGTTTGGATGGAGGCATCAATTATTCAGAGAAAAAGAAATTATTTAAACCAGACCAGCCAGAGATGAAGTAATAACGCTTATCACAGACTTTACACAGATTTGTTTCTTATTCTTGTGCTACTTTCGTTCCTGAAACCAGTTATTATCTAATAGGGAGCATGAAAGGATACCAGCAACAAGTAGTTAACAGTTTAATAGTTGGAGAATGTCATAAACATACAGGTTCATAATTTTATATTTAGGCATACTGAACTCAGATCCATTGCCTAAGTTTTTTCCTCTCCATTACATTATGAAATTAATTGAAATGAGCCTTAAGCAGAAATTGAAAATAGTATAACTATCATTCCTAAGCAAAGGAACAAATTCGGCTTTGATTGAAACCAAGATCTTTCAAAACCACAAAGCATACAGTGCAAAGAACCAGAAAAAAATGACTGTGACCTTCTGCGAAGCAGAACAGAGCAATCTTTTCCAAGCTGGTTTGTAGTCACTGACTGTATTTATGTAGCTGTTGTAGGAGATACAAACGTAGTAGGGATTTGGGGTGGGTTTTTTTGCAGTGGTGGTGTCAGTTTTGATGGGTGTTTTTTTCACCTTTTCTTTTTATCTGTCTTATCTGAAGCCTGCTGTTCTACCAGAGAATAAATATATGCATAAAGCCCCATAAGTGAAACAGAACAACAAGGGGCTAATCAATCCAGTGGTAACATAACAAAAGCTACTATGACTGAAACTCTCCATTGAAGACGATGGCAAAATAGCCTTCTTTTCAGTATAGCCAGAAAATATAACAGGTGAGAATTACTTTACCACTTACAAGCATCAACTTGAAATTCCTTTTCATATGGTTCCTTTTTGTTACAAATACATAGTATTTGTTATAGCCACAGAGTATAGAAGCACTAAAGCACAATATTAAGTAAAAAAACCTACTTCAAGCTGCAAATTTCATATCCTTGGGCTACAGACTATGTAGAAACTGAGATCATTCTGTGTATGGGTACTAACCATTTGAAGAAAAACAACCATGAGATTGTCATCCTCAATCTCATAGAACTAAAGAAAAACACAGTGCTGTCCTTGGATTTATTTAACATATTTTTTAACTTGTAATAGGAAAAAAAAAAAAAAAACACAAAAACTCTGATACTCTCAGAGTTTGTTTACATGTTAAATGAGTTAGTGCATATCATGGAAATAGTACAGGTGGATTAACACTGTCCTAGTTTTATCTAGGTCTCCTCTTAAAGAAGCAGTTCCATGCCCCAAGTCCTTCTCTCCACTTTTTGAACTGTATTTTCTTTGAGAAAGGAATTCTGCAGGCTCTTAAACTTCACTTATTATAGTGGCAAGTGGCAAGGGAATTAAAAGGTTTTTGATTGATATATAAACATGCAATGAGTAGAAAGAAATTTAAAACTATATTCACAGAGGAATAAGAGGAACTTTGAGAGCGGGTTTGTGATTAGTCATGTCACATTACTTAGTTATACATGTAAGCAGAGCATCTGGACAGAGTAAGGAAGAGAGAGACAGAAAATAAATTTGATGGTACAGAGAACAGGGAAATGAGAAATATCTGAAGTACAGGAGTGCCAGACAACGTGATGGAATCGAACTTTATGGTAACGGTTTAGAATTTATTCAAGAACAATGATGCTCAGTCAGTAGCATGTCACAGAGAGAGGCCTTAGAGCTTTTACTCTCCTTGAATTGTACATAGTCATCCAAGCTTGTCATAATAACTAAGCTACATTGGTTTCAGCAGAAACAAGTGTTTTTAAGGAAACCAGCTGATCAAAGAGACCTGCGAAATAACCAGAGAAAACAAGTATTCTAGACCTTATCTGCTTTAACTTTGAAGCTGCATAAAAAGATGAGAGAAATGACTAGAAGTTCTGACAAAAAGACACATTATATATTGGGCTTTCTCTTTAAGCCCTTCTGCAGCTGACATGGTTCTATTTCCGGAACTGTGAAAGGGCAAAATTTCTTATATACTTGGAATGTGAAGAGGGCACTAAAAAGACTCAGGATAAATGCGGTAGAACCAGAAAGTACAATTTTGACAAAAGCAAAACTAAGAGAAGAGAAATTTTAAAGATAAGAAAAGAAAAATAAAGAAGTAGTATGGTTCCTGGCACCATTGAAAATGAAGGTTCAGAGACATAGAGAGGGACAGACAAAAAAGAAGTGTTTATGTCAAATAAGAAAATAAGTGTACCTTTTTTTTGAAATACAAAATCTAATGTAAAATTTGCATACAGTATGGATTCATGTAGATGTGAAAATGGAAAAAAAATCCATACTTATAATGGAAAGTGTAGGGGTCTTCCCTTTATCTTGCCTCTTCTGCTTTTACGTACCAACACTTCTACTCATGACAAAAAGCATAAACTTTAAACTAGGAATGCTGGGGGACAGACATAACAGCCCACGGCCAAGCAGGACAGGCTTAGGAAAACCAAAGCCACCTGGGGCTGAATCTTGGAAGGTCCATGAAGGGCAACAATAAGGTGGGCTTCTACAGGGACATCAGCAGCAAAAGGAAGAGTGGGAAAAATGTGAATGTGCTGCTGGTCACAAAGGACATGGAAAAGGCCAAGATACTCCAAGATTGCATTGTCTCAGTCTACTAGTTAGACTGGTCTTCAGGAATCACAGATCCATGAAACTAGTGGGAAAGTCAAGAGCAAGGAAGAGGATCAAGTTCAAACAAACTGGACACATAAAACTCCATGGGACTGGGAAAGCTGGTTGATGTCACTGCAAGACCACTCAATAATCTTTGAAAGGCAATCACAGCGATTGGGAGAGGTTTCTGAGGACTGTAATAAAGCAAATGTCACTCCTACCTTCAAGAAGGACAAAAAATAGTCAGGAAACTGCAGGTCGGTTAACCTCACCTGGAAAAATGATGGCACAAATAGTAATGAAAGCCATTTTCAAATATATGAAGGACAAGAAGATGACTGGTAGTAGTCAGCATCGATTTATGAAGGAGAAATCATGCCTGACCAGCCTTCTGAGGTGCGATGACTGACTTGGTGGACAAGGGGAGAGCTTAATATTAGAAAGGCTGTTGAT
Organism: Burhinus bistriatus; assembly: GCA_013397275.1. Classification (NCBI taxonomy): domain Eukaryota; kingdom Metazoa; phylum Chordata; class Aves; order Charadriiformes; family Burhinidae; genus Burhinus; species Burhinus bistriatus. The sequence goes on along the minus strand of VYXH01012562.1, from coordinate 26,346 downwards.
GCTATGTCCCACAACATTCTTATGGGCAAACTGATGAAGTAAAGGTTAGAAAACTGTGCAGTGAAGAGGATGGAGAATTGGCTGAACTGGCAGGCTCAAAGGCTGCATCAGCAGCATAAAGTCCTGCTGGAGACCAGTCACTAGTGTTATGCCCTGTAAAATTTATATTTTTAGAATTACAACATAAATGATAAAACAATTAATTGTTTGTGCAAACATTGTAAACTATCCTCATGTAATTTCTAAAATGCCTGTGATTGTTCCTAAGATTAGTATCAACTGATATAAACTTACTCTGCTTTTCAAAAGTGCAACAAAATGGAACAGGTTAAGGCTCCTTCCACATGTTTTGAATGTAGCCATATAGAAATGTGTAGCTCTACTAGATCAGGAAAATTGAACTGATAAAAATTAAAGTCAAGTGGGCTGAATCCCACTGAAAGTTTTGAAGCCTATTCCTGCTCAAAAATTCTGGTAATCTTTAAAGAACTAAGGAATGTGTTCTAATTACTTAAATAAAAGTTCTGTCTTGCTAATTTTAAGAAACATAATACTGTGAGGAATCGATAAATTGGCACAGGAATGTAAAAATATTTCCAAATACTCTTGTTTGCAAAAGGAAGAAGGAAAGCACAATAAGCAAAACAAGATCTTTTCGAGTACATATCAATTCAAAGAACACAACTGTAGATTACTTTTAACAAATAATTAAGGGAAGATGCTTAGCCCTGGAGTCAAATATACTGCCAACTGAAATTAAAGGTTTACTTTTTCCAGTAAATTGAAGGAGAAAGTGAAATATCATTTGTAGATATTCATAACTGTAAGCCTACACTTTGCTGAGATATGTCTGGTACAAAGAACCACAGGCTTTCAGATATGAATCTGAATCAAATCTCTAGGCTTAAACCTAAATGCAGGTGCTATTCTTTTGATTCCAACACACATGATTTATGCTATACTATGTGTATTTTTCACATGAAGTTCAATCGAGATCTGATAATGTGAAATTTACCATCTGATCTGATAATGTCCTGTAGATCTATTTGTGAAGAAAGAGGTGAAAAAATGAGATTAAATTTATGTCCATTTTTACAGGATTCTGAGTAAAGCAAACCAGTTTTTAAGGACATTACTTAATAGTACTTCTAAATGAATTATGAAAATGACAGTGAAAGCAGTATATTTTGAGAAACCCTTTGTGATTAAGAAACAGCTGAACACATTAGAAAAAAAGAGAAATAGAAAAGTAAGAATAAATGAAACTTAGTCTTTCCCTCTCTTCTGCCTCCAGGTTTAAAACAATTCCAGTTCTTACAGCTGAGAAAAAAACCTTCTTAAACGACTAAAATAATATAGAAATATAACCTCAAACAAAACATTTTATGGCCGTTTGCAAATCTGAAAAAGGTCCACATTCAAAAAAACCAAACTTTTTCTAAAAATTAGCATTAAGTGTGAAAAATCTAAGACAATGCAGAACAGTCACTTTAGGAAGCAAACAACAGGTATTTTAACCAAACCAGATAAAATTTCTAAAGTACCTGCTGTATATTCTAGCTACTAGTTACAACTCAAGATTGCCAACATAACAATCTGTGAATTGTGCATAGGGATTCACTCAGTGAATGTGTAGTAAGTTCCAGCATCATAAATGAGTATAAAGGTTGCACGTGTGCAAGTTATATAAGATATTCAAGCAATATTCTAAGTCAGATGCTGCCCGACACATTCAGCGTTAGGTTGCTAGTCACTGCATTACTTTCATGTACACCAGACAAATATTATACATAAAAATTTATACTTCCTCAGGAAAGAAAATCTCATCTCTCATATTCAGTTTTGCTAGTGAACTACAAAGTGCCAGAATATTAGCAAGACTATAAATATCCCATTGTCTTCTTACATGTATGTAAAGCATTTAGGACTTATTAATAAATGACAAATGTCAGAGGATGTTATAGGAAAGATTCCTGAAGCTGTGTCATTTTCCTATTCAAGAAATAGTCCAAGATTTTTTTTTTGGTTGTTATATGATAAAAAATGTGTGAAAAGTGTGGGGTATGCTAATAAACAGTAATGAATGTTTTCACATACCAGGGTATAAGCAGTTTACACAAATCCCAAATCAAAATCCAAGGAAATGGAGATCAAACTATACGTTTACTTTTCTCTATTACTTTTTTCTTCCAAATTATGGAGACACATATTGAAAAAATTAAGTCTTCATGTTATACCATAAGCAAACAAATTATATGTAGATACAGGTTCTGCTCGTAACTAGTAGTCAAGAAAAATAAAAATCAATAAAGGATCTCAAACACGATGGATAATAAGTTGGAAATTATGCTTTTGAATGTAGTTGAAGAGTGGGCATGTAAATAAAGTCTGACATTATGTGGGCAATGTGCGCTCTTACTAAGACGTGTAGATCTCATAGGTCTTGGAAAAAAGTGTATGACTTTAATTTTGATCCACTGATGCAGCAAATTAAAAAAGTTTAAGACATCTGGAACAAATATGCAATCCTGTAGGCAGAGAAAATTACTACTATTAAAAGGAATGTTCTGCCTATATTGCCTTTATTACTGTTTCAATCTCTCCCAGTAGTACTCCCTAGCATAACTACCATGGAGAAAGAAAGCATGATCTTCAGTTTTATAAGAAAGAAATAAAAAGACTGGATAATTCAACTGCAGGGGCCAGCTTCACAGAGTAGTCCAGCAGTGCCAGATATAGATTCTGGCTCCTGATGCAAAATTGCAGAGATTTGAGTCAAATAAAGACTGAATTGACAAAGATCCCTGCCAAGACGTCAAGGTAGCTCAGCCTTCCTGTACAGTCCAGAAAATGACTAAACAGGGGTTCAGTTGACGCTGTTGTTTTAGGTTGTAAGATCTACATATTAATTTCTAGCTATACTATCTCTGTTTTGGGGTATTTAGAAGAGTATCCTCAAAGATTTTCATTTTGAAGTTAGTGTTAAAATTTCCAGTGGTTCAGACACAACAAAAAATATCAAAAATGGTAAAAAGTGGGACAAATGCTGATGTGATGTAGCAATAATGTTCGCTGGGCATTAACAGGACAAGAAGCAATGTCATCATGCAGATAGTGGGTTGGTGAAACAACAGCAGCGGAAAGGAAATAGAAATGAAAATAAGAGGCCACAGGGAATCTAAGCATAGAGGTAAAAAGAAAAGTATGAAAGGAGGATATAGCAGACTCTGAATACACAAATGTGGGAAAGACTATTTGCATATGACATGAGAAGGTTTCACCATACACGTATAGGAGTTAGAGTCTATAGAATGAAAGAAACAGAAATAATTATATTAATGCTAATACATGAGATTGTTTTAACTTTTTTCTGGACTTGTTTAGTTTTGTTTACACGGAATAAACAATCTGTTATTAATAACTTTGGTTTTGTTTATCTCAGCCATGGTATTCCCTCAGGTGTGCAAGAATATTTATGTGAAAGTTGTTACAAAAACGTCTCTGAACCCAGACACCCCCCAAAATTATCAATAATTCATCAGAACTATTCTCTGGTTTTTTTCAGATGCATAGATGTGTCTACAATATTTGTTTTGCAAAACTCTTTTCACCTCATGCACAAAGCATTCATTCCCAAACAGATTACACATGAAGCACTTGATTGCAGTTTAGCAAAGTAAATTATACCCAGCTTTCAAAAGTGTTTCTCTGTAGGTCTTAAATATAAAAAAGCATAATTCTGGTACTGACCTTACTCTTATTAACAGTTTTAAAAAATCTTACCCTAAAAGCTTAAACTCCCTGCTTTTTTTTGGTTTCACTACCCATACGGGTATAAAAAAAACCACAAGAAAATATCAGTGTTACAGGGATATGTCCCTGTTCCATTATGTGCCCCTGTAAGAGTCTGGAGTGAAAAAAACGAACATTGGAGGTGAAGAGAAAAGGTGATCTGGGGAATAAAGAGTGCTTGGAAGGAACGGGTTGCCTGCCACCCTACCTATTCACACATATCCACAGAAGTGACAGTGCACATATTTTGTCCTTCCTTCTCTTCCATATAAACAAGCATTCATGAATAGCCTTGGTATCTGGGAGTTCTGTATTCCAAGCCTAGAATATTAAAGAGGATAACATTTCTGCATATTGCATTGCTGTTTATTCTGAAATAGGTTTCAGATATTTGTAATTAACATGTGAAATAAGTTAGCAGAGCAGCAGAAACATCAAAGTGCCATGCAATCGTGCTGCCAGAAACTCATGAGCAGCTTCATTAGTTCAGATCAAGACTCAGAGTCCTGATTAATTTTTTCTTAAAGTCATATAGTGAATCTTACATAAGTATGGTAAACTGCCTTAGAAAACATTTCTATTTCCATGCATAATTAAATCAATACTCATTCATGTCAAAACAAATCCAAACATAATTTTTGGTATACACAATTAACAATGAAGTGACTCATATAGACCAAAGGACAGCTTTTAAGGGAAGGGTTAACTTTTAAAATTTTCCTTTCTATTCCTAATGGCACTAAAGAATGTATAAAGAAATTAAAATGGTTTTCATGATGAGTTTCTTTATAGCTTTTGCAAGGTCAATAAAAATTAAATATTAAGTTTTGTTTTGTCTCTGGTCAGTCACTTCAGTGACAATTGACAGTCAATTTTGTTTTCATGTACTTATGCAGAATAATGCTATTGTGTTTTGAATTTTAAAAAATGAAAATCTAACAACATGTCTTTGGGTTTTATTTCCCCAACATTTTTATTATCACATTAATATGTCTATATGCTATGCTTGTATTCACAGATCAAAAGTGTTTCTGCTGCTGGCTCAAGTGTTTTCTTAACTGTAGATCATTATGTGAATGATGTATAGTAAGCAAAAAGGTTATCACAGTAATTGCAAAAGGCTATCTACTCCTACCTGTAAAGACTTACAAACAGTAACAGTTAAACCTAACTGTATTTGTTATTTTCAAAAGCAATCATTCACATAGTGGATGATTAACCAGACTTCCCTGCATACTTTGGAGTGTATTATGGAAGATACAAGATTCCATCATTTTACTGAAGTTTCTGACATATTTTTTGCACCACATAGAATGAAGATTATTGCTACTGTTCTTACAGCTTCACCTGTACTGTCCTTGTCCTAATTTAAAATTACTTGCTTCATCATTCAGCATTCTGAGTGCATGCTCCACCCTTTACCAGGAGAGAACAAAAGAAGATTGAGAGGCTGGTCCTTTAGTGAACAAATGATGAGGAGTCAGCTGCTGACAGTAAGAAAGGCCTGCCAGAATTATCTCAGCCCTGAGACACTACTTACCTCACCAGTACCACAACTGAAACCTCTGGAGCTGATGCATAGGAATCTGAAATCTCTTTGCAGCGTAGGGGATGGCAGGGGAAGGCAGGGGAGGCAACAGCAAGGGAGGAGATGGAGGAAGTGATTGCACTTAGTTTTGGACATGTGAGCACCTACCATTGTGAAGACTTTGCAAAGGGGAGCTAACCACACCAGCTTTTATCATTCTGTGCCAGAGCAGCTCATAACATGCGTTTAGCGTAATTGTCATCGAGCTCTACAAGACCCTAGATCCTATTTTTACCACGATACAGACAACTGTGACATAAGAATATCTAGCTGTATTGTCAGTGACATGACCTTTCCTGTTTACAGCTAGTGACTAGCAACCACAGGTCATCAAATGAGTCCCTGCTTCCTAATATATGAATACAAAGTGTAACTTGTTAATAGCTCTGCCTAAAATACCTGTTTCATTGCTGCATGGAGAACCTGTCATAAATGAGCACACAAAATGTTCTAACAGCTCAGAGCAAAGAGCTGTGCCAAAATACGACTTGTTTTTCAGTGGAAATTAGGGCCTACAGACTCTCTTATGTTCTCTCACACAGTCTTATTTCAATCAGTTATATTTTCTACGTGAAACAGGGTAGATTCTTTTTGTTGTTGCCGCAGCAGACAGGAATCTCACCACCCTGTTCAAAGTTCCCTGACATTCACATGAAGAAGACCTCTGAGTGAGCAAGCACTTGCTCTCCTCGGTATGATTCCTGACTTTTTTGTCTGTACCAGGAGTAATCCTGTCAGGAATGACTGGTGTGCTGCTCTTGGACAACATCCCCAGCTCAGAGGTTCTGAAGAAGTCTTTCCCACTCAGGAAGGTACCACATTTCTTGTGAGTGCTAGCTATGTACACCCAGGACTGTGAAGGGGTGACCGATGTGAACTTGATTGCAGATTTCTTGGTGATTCTTCCAAAATATGATTTGTTTGGATTTTAGATAAGTCATTAGTGGTCAATTTTCTTTTCCTAACTGTAGTAGTAATGCCTGGAGTAATGATGGTGCTCATTGTTAAGGCTAAAATAATGGCAGTGGTCATTATCGAAGCAGCTAGAATAGTGGCAGTGGTCATTGTCAGAGTTGCAGTAGTGGTGGTGGTCGTTGTCAAAGCTGGAGTACCTTGTGCCGGTACAGGCAATGGAGTGGCTCGTGCTGGTACAGGTGGCAGAGTAGCTTTTGCAGGTGCTGGCAGTGGAGTGTCTTGTGCCAGTGCAGACTGCAGAGCGTCTCATGGGATTTGAGCAGTAGCAGTGTACGTCATACAGTACCAACTCCTGCACCGATTCTTAATAAGAAAACACCCTTGCAACACATTCTGGAGAATCAACAATAAAATCATGATTTTAAGAAAGTAACATTCATTTTCAAAATTCAAAAGGTTTCCATCTCCTAGCTCTGATGGTGTCAATTTGACATAAGCATTAAAAGGCGAAGTAAACTTCCTCCAGGTAAAATCAACAGTGTAATTAGTAATAGAATCCATTACGTGATGTCTGAGATATGCAGGTAAAACTGCTATCCAATTTATCATATAGATCTGTATCCCAAACCACAGCAGAATAGCACGTTTAAACCACTGTATATAAACACAAAGAGCAAATAAACCATACAACATATTTGGCAGGTTAAGCGGCATTGCATTAATAACTTTAAACAAAGCTTTCTAAAGGCTTGATATAACATTTTGCTTAAGAATGACATGATGTGAGCTGTCTGTTTTAATTTCTGAACAAGCTGGAACTCTAACTATTCAGGCAATCTATCAGAGTCCTGGTCGAGCCCAGATTGTGCCCCATGTTGGGGGACAATAAATCTGTCATGGTTTTGGCCAGGCTCACCACTGAAAATGAATGATAGATGCTCTCTGACCTCTCCCCTTTCACGGAAGGGAGAGCATCTCCCTTTATGGAGAAGAGGAAGAGAGAGAGAGAGACATAAATTTAAAAGAAAACAAAACTAATTTAATGAAAATATTAATAAAATAATAAAAAGAAAATAATGACATATATACAAGATATACAAAACCATGTCAATCTCCCACGATGATGATCACATCACCAGCAGGCACTGGGAAAGTCCCAGACTGGACTCAGCGACAGTCAGGAACGGGATTCTGGATCTGGATTCAGGAATGCACAGACTGGGATCAAGGGCAGATGAACAGACAGAGTCCTCTTCGGACACCGGCCATTGAAGAAAGAGGGCTGACCCTTTGATCCCTCAGCTTTTATACTGAGCATGAGGCAGATGGGATGGAATACCCTGTTGGTCAGTTTTGGGTCACCTGTCCTGTCTGCTCCTCCTCACAGGTGTGACCCCTCTACGCTTTTCTGCTTCCGACCCTCCAACAGGGCAAATAACAAAGTTGGCTGGCCTTGGGTGTTATAGCAATAAGTACAAGCAAGAGCCCTTCTGGGTACCATTACTTGGCATAAATTATAAACAATCAGGTCTTACCACTCTGGGAGCGAACAGTGTCTGAAGAATATTCTGTTAGTTTCAGAGAGTTCAGTTGGTTAGAAGAGGCTTAATTGAAAAGTAAAACTACTGAACAGAAAATTAGTCCTGTTTTACCCCAAACCAGGACAATGCCATTGGATCTTCCAGTTAGTACAGAGCTCCTGCCTGAAATATACTGAATATTGACAGTGAAAATGCCAAATTGACTGAAACCAACAGCAGACATCAACAGGCAGTTTCTTACATAGGTCTTATGTAGGTCATGACATTGTACATGGAAAAGAGACAGGAGGCATGGGGGAAAAACACTAAGAGGTTTTTGTAAGAGTCCAACAGGGATAGTGCGATACATGTTGATCAAATGTATCCATCATGGTAGGCATGCAGATACTTTGTGCTAGATCAACTTTGTTTACACACCTTCAAGGTCCAATAAAGTAAGACAGACATAGCCATAGCTGAATACAGGCATTCTTCCTAGTTTTTTTTCACCATCTGTTGGAATACACATAACAAGCTTAAGTCTAATACTAATTATTTCTCAAATCTGACCTGAATATACCTTGTTGACCTGGACTAGCACCTAAGGAAATCAAAGCTGTATCTGAATATTTTCAGCATGTTGCAAATTTGATTTACCTTTAATTACTATTATTGTAGAATTACTGTCTCATATTAAAGAGTTTAATAACTTAAGACTAGAAAGCGGTGACCTTCTTCCTTTTAAAAAGAAACAGTTTTATCAGATATTTATTGTGAAAATAATACAGTTAGAAAGGAGTGAAATTAAGATCTGATGTAATATTTATCTCAGAAACCCAAGCAGAGTTCAGTGGGAACCTGGCATTTCCTTATCTCCTGATTTGCCTTTGAGATTTCAGGTTCACAATGGCATAATAGTCAGCAGGCATTCAAATCAGCCAATGTCTTACTCCCAGGGTGACAGCCCGTATGAATCAGGACCTGATCAACTGCACAACTTCTGAGCAGAAACAGAATTAAGATTATTAACCATATAAGCAAATATATAACTATATACATAAACTAATAGCTTATTTATCAATATTGTATTTTTTACCACAGAGGCACACTGAAGCCCCTTAGGCAAAGAAAGCAGCTTTTAAACAAGGCTTTGTAGTTTATATAATGTAGTAATTCCACAGACAGATGAAAGTTAGAAGAAAAACTGTCATTTTTATAGGCTGTCTGTATGAATAAAACAGTGAACCAGTGACAAGTAAGGTAGCGTCGTGGTTTCAACTGGGATGGAGTTGACTTTCTTACTAGCAGCTGGTACAGTACTATGTTTTGGATTTGGGATGGGAATACTGTTGATAACGCACTGATGTTTTTGATTGTTGCTAAGCAGTCAGGGCCTTTTCTGCTCCTTATACTGCCCTGCCAGCAAGTACACTGGAGGTGCACAAAAAGCTGAGAAGGGACACAGCCAGGACAGCTGACCCCAACTGACCAAAAGGCTATTCCATACCATGTGACATCATGCTCAGTATATAAAGCTGGGAAAAGAAGAAGGAAGAGGGGGATGTTTGGAGTGATGGCATCTGTCTTCCCAAGAAACCACTACGCATGATGGAGCCCTGCTTTCCTGGAGATGGCTGAACACCTGCCTGCCGATGGGAAGCAGTGAATGAATTCCCTGTTTTGCTTTGTTTGTGTGTGCGGCTTTTGCTTTACTTATTAAACTGTCTTTATCTCAACCCATGAGTTTTCTCACTTTTACTCTTCTGATTCTCTTCCCCATCCCACTGTGGGGAGAGTGAGTGAGCAGCTGCGTGGTCCTAGTTGGTGGCTGCGGTAAAACCATGACAGGTAGTCAACTAGTAAATTCGTTTTTCCTGAGTTAAAATGACTTACCAATATGTAGATTTATATGGTAAATACAATCCAGAAATTATTAAGAAATGTTAGACTAATTTAAATTACACCATTTTTCTTTGATTTTCTTCTACATTCCTTTTTTTATTCCTGATTTGGGGAATTTTACAAGTCTAGACTTTACTGAACTAACTGATGATAAGTAAAGGTAATTATTTATATTATATATTGGTAAGCAGGAAAAAATATACTGTATATAGTCTGAAGTCCACTTAGACTGATGTCTGGTAGCATGCATGTTTGAACAGCCTGGGAAAAAGGTTTAAGATATGTGCAAATACTGTTCACATTATTTTTTTGAAATTACTTTAGATATACCTCTGAACTTAATTCCAAGTCTTTATGTTACTCTCTTAATTTACATTACATTAATTTAATTTTTAACAAAGTCCTCTTCTGTATAGTGGCAGAATCAAATTATAAAGAAAGGCTTATTTAGAAGCAGTACTATTAATCCTTCTGCCACAAGTAGTAGCATCAGATCATTATATCAATTTAGTTATTCTAAAAGATTGAGTAATTCTTTAACTAGAGACATTCTATAGCTAAAGATTGCATGCTCGCCTCAGGAGTAGGATAAGGAAATTTAAGAACAGAAGAAAATTACTATATAGACAAAAATAAATACTGTATCCTTTACTCGTGTCAGTCATTAACTGTATTACTAAAACTCATCTATCAAAGATTTTTCTAATTTGGATAGCTCTGGCTGGGATACTTTGAGGAACACTACAGTACATGCCAGCTATGAGGTCTGAGGGACTTTACAGCCTCTGGAAATTGATTCAAGAGCACACCCGGCATTCCTTATGTACAAGGAACGTGTCTTATTCCCTGTGGTCCACTCCCCCACTTTCCTTGTGTTGGTCTTCACCTCAGATAACAATACTTTATCCTGCCCTCAGAAAGAAGAAAGTGCTAAAATAACCTCTGCAGAAAAGGAGTAACATACTGCAACTTCTTTGAAGACTAAGTTTATGGACATCTACTTGCAGTATGTCTGTGCATGAACATAAGAATCATAATGGATGGTATGATCTATGCATATATTTAAGGAGCACAAAATTACTTTCCCATTCCCTCTGCAGTGACCAACTTCTCTTCATTTCTGTTAGCTGAGAAGCTCAAAGTATTCTTCCTATCTTGTTCAGTTACTAAATAAGATGAACATTAAGACACAAATTTTAAGTGATATGAAATTATCTAGACACTTAAAAGCACCTGAAAATCACCTAAAATGTTTTTTAAATCTCTTTCTTAAATATATCAGGCTTTTGAAAAATAGCATTTAACAATTGTTTCTTAGATAAAAGCCCTTCCTAGATTTTTCCCCCTTTAGCTTGTTTAGAAAGGATGTAGATCTTGCTTCAAGGAAGGAGGAATCCGAATAAACAAATTGAAAACCCTTCTACTACCAACATGAGTGAAATCTGATCTACTTGCCACTTAAGATTTGGGGATTTTATGTCTCTAAAATGATTGATTCAAACGGTGTGATGTGAAAGAAGTGGAAAATTTCAAAGCCTTTCTTAAGCCTTCCTTCTTCATAAAGTCATAATGAAGAGAGGTCAGATGACAAAAAAAAAAAAAAAAAAAAAAAAAAAAGGCTTTATTTCAGTTCAAAAAGAGAAGGAAGAAACATAATTATTCTTTTTATGAATAAAATTCTTTTTTGAACACAAGAATAAAGGCATTAAAGGCAGCAGTACTATTCTTATAATTAATTTACTGTTCTTATTACTGAAAACAATATTCTTTAACTTCAGATTTTTATTTTTTTTCCAGAAGACTACTAAATGAGGTTTTCTTGAGCTTTCTGAAATGTGTCTATTCTCCACCTTTAAAGTGCCTGGATTAATTAGAGCACGACCTGCACAATAGGGAAGAGACAAAACTTCACCGATAAATGATGAGACTTAAAGAAATAAAAGAGGTTATTTGAGATAGAATTCTATGAGCTTCACCATTCACAGGGGGGCCCCCAAGGCATTTGAATTCAGTTCAAGCTGTTATAGATATGTAGCATACTAGAATGTGTCTCAGTTTTGTTGAACTCTTTTGAATACAATTAGCTGAAACCAAAGTGTTACCCACCTACAACAGAGCTGCATCTACAGTAGTGATGGGAGAACTTCAAAAGGTTCAGAGTTCATATTAATTTCAGTTCTTCAGTAAGAAATATCCACGCAGGTGGCATTGCAGCCTTTTGAACTTGCAGCCTAATTTTCCTTTGGTTCCTTTCTTGCTACGTCAGAAATTCTTTCAAAAGCCTTTCCTTCTTTTTTTTTTTTTTCTTCCTTTTTGTTCACATAGTGGTTTAGAAAACTACTTCACTTGATTAGTGTTGCATAGCTACTGCATCTCTCTTGTTCTTCATGGTTTTGAGGCTGATGTTCAGAAATGACAACTTTCTTCTGCTATCTAGAATAGTTGGAAATGAAACAATGAGGAAAACTCCCATGATCTGAACCACAACTCTGCAAATCCCTTCCTAGATTGAGCAGTACTTTCAAAATTATAGCATGTCATTGGAAGTTATAGCATGCACTATATATATAGCCTATGCCCTGCAATATGAAATCCAGAGTTTTCTTGTTTCTTTCAAAAGTCACTAGCCCCCCAGCAGAGGACTACTATATTGGTTTTTAGTCATCTTTATGAATGGAGGACTGTAACGAGGGCTAGAAACAGGACGACTATTGGCAGTGAACACCTGCTAGAGTTGTAAATGTCTAGATATAAGTAATATCTAGAAGAAACGAAGCACATCGATTCTTTACATGTACTGCTGGAATTCCCTATATTTTTTGCCAGGCTTAATGGGAGATTGGTGACTGAATAGAAGCTCTCCTACCACTGAAGATAAAATAGTTACAGAGAGAAATTTTTCTGGAGTTTTGAAGAAGTCAGCAATAATGAAACACTATTTCCTTTCAATCTGGGGTTTTTTTCCCCCTCTTTAGGAACTAGGAAAACTGCTAGCTAGACTAACTGCTAGCAACTAAAATGAAATATACTTAAAATATACATAACAAAGTGGAAGTTACAGTTAGGAAAATAAAGCCAAGACAGTAAGCAAGAGTCAGAAACAAAACAGCAAGTATAAGCTGCGTGGGAAGCTACTTCCGAGACATGAAGACAAATAAGCAGCCTGGTTTTTATGCTGCAGAAATTAGGACCAAATACCCATTTCCAGTACATGAGAACAAATTAACTGAAAACAGAAAACAAATTTTAAATACTTGTCATGCTACACGTCATCAACAAGACAGCCAAGCTTCTGCTTACTATATAGACTGTAATTATTTTTTTTTTTGTTAGAATGGCATTTATTCACATTCCTATTACAAAATCTCTAAAGTTTGCATTATACAACTTGTTTGCAGTCTTAATAACCCCTTTTTAACACGTTTCTGGTGCCATCAACAGGAGTTCAAGAAGTCTGTTCTGGCCATTCGTATATGTTTCAGATCTCATTGCTGTATGATTCTCATTTTACTAATAACAAAACAACAAAGGGAATTATTTACATGGGACTCATCTGTGGGAGAGATGGAGGAGGTATTCTTGACAATCAGTTGCAGACCAGTACTTGAGCTGTAAGGAAAAAGTGGACCAAACTCTTAGCAAGAAATTTGTCGTACAAAACAGAGCAGCATTTTTAATTTAAATCAAATTAGGGGGAGCCTTCAGTAAGACCAGTAAACATCATTTCAGTAGTCCAGGTGCATGGGGAACTTGATGTATGTCACCACAACTAGATGTACATCATAGCCTTGATTCTCAGCAGTGGTTACTGAATATATAATCGTTAGAATCAATGTGGAACTTGAAATAACTGTTCAGTTTCTTGGAATATATACAAAAGGATCGGAGTAGTTATTTTCAGGCATGAACAACAGGAAACATTAATATGGTAAACCACTAGATTCTACAAAGACAATCTTTAGTCTGTACATAAATAAAAAAAGAGGATGTGTAGTCCAAATAATTTAATAGACAAAACTCTGGCAAGTAGTGTTGTTCAGATCTCATTTCTTTCTGTGTGTGGAATCTTGACAAGTTAAATCATCTGTGAAGCGCTGACTGTCACCAAGGAAAGAATTTCCACAGCTGCAGACACCAGGTATTGCAAATTATAGGAGGTTAAATGTAAAAAA
>VYXH01012562.1:0-12400 GCA_013397275.1 Burhinus bistriatus | reverse complement strand
AAAAAAAAAAAAAAAAGCTGCAAAGACTGATATGTCAATCACTACAAGGAAGATTACATTTTGTAGAGGAAGAAAACTACTACAGACTTAGTAAGGATTGTAACACAAGATAAGCCAAAATATTTGTCTTTTTCCATTGTTTCTTTCAGTACTACATGCAATAGAAGTACATTTGTAGAATGCATATACAAACACATGTGCACACACACCTCCCCTCCCACCTGCTCAGTACTTACCAGGGCATAAAATACATTCTGTTACAGTGATATTGAAAAAAAATCATATCTTTCTCTCATAAGGACTGTCATAAATTAGGGAAAATTAAAATTAGATGAAGCCTATCAATTCTTTCTGCTTTTGGTAGGTTCCATTTTGGGCAGTCCTGTAATAGTTATACAAAATAGATATGCATTTCTTCCAACAGAAATCAAGAGGCATTGAAAACATTGTTACTAGAATTAAAGAAATCCCAAACTTTGGTACGTATTGCTCGTGGTATTCATATTCACAGTTTTCTTAGCTTAGAAAATAGTTGTGTCCAACGGATATAAAAGATATTGCCTTGAGGTAAAAGTTTTGAAAAACTTTTTTACCTCAAACCATGTCTTTTGCATATCCAATTATATCACATCATATATTTGGGATTACCTTATCCATGGATTAAATTGTACCTACAACATTTGTGTGTCTAAATCATCATGAAGGTCACAAATACCTTACAATAACAGATTCCTCTAGTGTCAAAACAGCCCAGCCTCACAGACATTTTATCAAAATATGCTTGATGCTCAGTCTGAGCACATTTCAATCCAATGAATTAGCAGACCCTAGAGTTTGATTGCCTTAGTATCCAATCAACAAAAAAGAAATGTCTTTTTAAGTGTGCAAAAAAAATTATTTCTACTCTCACTTCCATTTTTGTCTACCAGCAAGGCCTCTCAAACCCCAATACGTTTTGACTTCAGCAAAAGCACTGTGAGCAGAATGAGAAGACATTTGAAAAGCTGGATTTAACTGACGTAATTACAGAAATTATAATAGAAAAACCCAGAATCATTCTTATAAAGTTATCAGTAAAACAATAAAGGAATACATACAGAGTAACAATGTCCCTCTTTTTTGATAACTTGTTCTTCATACTGATGCACCATGTACCAAACTAAGCAGGATGAGTCTTCAAGGTAAGATGGGTGGTATCCACTACATTTCAAAGTACTAATTTTCTTTGAAGTAGTGGAAGCTTGCAATAAAAAAGTGTCATAGCTTGTAACCATTCCTACTCTAGTTTTAACTGACATTCAGTTCATTTTAATTTGGTACTTCCCTCCTTAATTTTAACTTTGTAGAAGTGGTGCTGCAGGAAAATACAGCTATTTTGGATAGGAAAAGAACATTCTCAGTGACTGAATGCTAAGACTGAATTTTTTATGTCTGGTTTGGTGCTATGAATGCATTATTCACAGCTATGAATCAGCAAATCTGAAAGGAATATTTCTTTACTTCACTTCCCTCCATTGCTCTTTCCTTGCTACCCTGTGTACTCTGTTCTCAAATAGGACAGTTTGCAAAAACCTTCTGCAAACAGAAAACCAATTTCACTTACATTCATGCTGCGAGAGATATCAGAGAAAGATGAGAAGTTACCCATCCCATGCCCTGTTTTCTCTTCAGATACTAATATCCGAGGTCTCGAAATGATGAATCTGCCTTTTACAAGCTGGCATTTTCTCCTGAGTGCTAGGGATTTATCTGTGAGCCCTATCGTGAAAGCTGCTGTGAATCATGGACATTTGGTGGTGCACTGATTGCAGCTATCAGCTGCATATGCTTCTTGACTGGGGGGTTTCATAAAATCTGTAGAAAATGAGTCATAGAAGTAAAAAATACACTATTGTCAGTAATAGAAGAAAAAATAACTCCTCTAAAAAATATGTGATGAGGAACCAAAATTGATGAAAGATTCACTTAGTAAAAATCTATGCGTATACGGCGTAAACTGTACATGTCGGAGTTTTACATGTATTACGTACACAAACCTGTGTTNGGGGGGTGTGTGTGGTGTGTGTGTGTTTGTGTGTTTCCACATAGTCTTTGCAAGGTCAGGAAGTGGAATTATTCTCCCTTATAGGTAGGAACTGAGGCACATAGAGATTAATCTGAAATACATGTATATATAGATGTTGAAAACCCAATTTGCAATGCTGGGAATAGTAACTATTTATTCAAATCACATTACACCTTCTCAAACAAGGCACTGAAAAAAACCTGTAGGGTATACAGTAAAAAACACTATGGTTTACATAATTCTGTTTTTCATGGGAAGAAAATGACGATCTTAACAATGAAATCAATGTCTCTTTTCTAAGTTCCTGATTTATAAAACAAATTTAATCTTTCTACAAATGAGGATGGAATCTTACAGACAAGACTCACCTTCAGAAGGCTCCCGCATTAGGTGGAATTGCTGAGACAGCTGTACGGGTTAGTGTTTTCTAATCTAGACAAAGCATTCAGCTTTAGTGTGCTCTGCCTGTTGATGCACTGCGTCTGGGAGAGCAGGGTGAGAACACATAGTTTCTCTGACATAATGTAGGAAGCAACAGCCAAACACAAAAATCTACAGAGAAAATTTTGGGTTGATAGTCGAACGTTTTTATGTTTACAGGCTAATACCTGAATGCTTTTGTGTCCACAGGTTTAAACGAAGTATCCTAATCTTATTGTGTTGCAGGTATTTTATGTCTTACAGATACAGGAGTGCATGTGAAAAAAAAAAAATAAAATAAATCCAAGGGATTCTCCGCAATGCAGTTTTACATAAGGGCCTGTAGGAGCAGGCAGAATGTTATTAGACCATAAAAGCACATCAGGCTGATTTATGGTTTCTGATCAAGGTTTCTGTGAAAATTACTCTGCATCACCAGCTCAAGGTGACTGCTACCATTAATGTGTGGAAAATAAATGAGATTGGGAGACTGATATCAGAGGAAGTAAAAGGAAGCGCTGAGCCAGTTTATATAGCACAGGCTTCCCATTTTGTTTCACAGTGCATAGAAGGCTGTCATCAAAATGATTGCTCTGGGGCAGAAAAGGCAATTCTTGATAATTAGATCTTATGGCAGGCTTTCTTACATCCGGTGTATAAGAACCATCAGGTATAATACCTTCCCACTATACGTCATCTTCTCCTCTGTCCTGTAAACATTCTTAGAATGTGGAGAATGAATAACATATGTCTTTTTCCTCTGAAGTTATTTTCCAGAAGACATAAAATTCCGAACATGGTTTCACAGAGGTCTTAGTGACTGGGAGTATTTTATATATGATCTGATAACAATTCGCGTTTTGACCAACATTACAGTAAAAACCCGACATCTTTTCCACAGTTCAGTGTCCTTGTATTAAATGTTGTTTCATTTATTGGCACTGGATTTTTTATTCCATTTTTATTTTTTGTTGAAAACAAAAAGCTGTACTGCCTATTGAAATACAAATGCTTACTGTATTTTCTGTATTTTTAAAATTTTTCTTCATTGTAACTGTTTTACTGAACCACAGCTATTCTTTGCATACAGTTCATTTTTATCAGATACACTTATCTATATAATTTTCTTTATTTCTTCTTTATTGTTTTAAATTGTCAGCATTCTTTTTATTTCTTTTTTTTTTCCTGCATAATATTTCAATATGTGTATAAGAAATAACAATGAAATTAAATCCATCCATGGTACAGGTTTTAGTGAAAACACAAAACTGTGAACCACGGAAGATAATCCAGTGTATCTGATGCTTCTGTATGACTTTTAAAACCATTATCTAATATTTTATTTCTAGATTCTAAAATGTAGTATACAGATGTGCAGTATTTTACACATCTGGAGAACATCAGGGCTGCCCACACAGCTGGCTATAGCAGCTGATCTTACGGTCATTACAGGGCATGGTTTAAAACAGTGTGTGAAACAAAGACATCCATACCTTAGGGAAGTGGGGGGGTCAGGATTTTGATTTTTAGGATATGATGACATACCGACTGCATATTGTTTTAAAAATGGACTCTCAGTTCCTAAACCAGGCTTATTTCAATATACCCTCACAATAAGATGTGACACTTTTGTTAGTGCACAATACTCACTTATCTACAGATTTTAAAAATGGTGTTTTGTGACTACTGTTGACAAGAAGGTTATAAGCCTAAAAAAAACTTTTTAAACTATTTTTATCCTTCAGATGCACTCTGAGAGAAAAAGGACTTCTGTTTATGTGCAAGGGTCATTAGCTTGTACTGTTAATAAAATGGATATCCTGGTACTTAATTGAAAGCAGGTGGATAATTAAAACCAATGTGCAGCTAATCAAGAGCCAGATATCGGGTGATTGTGAGGCCATGCCTAATTCTGTTCAGGATGAAAAGCTAACTTTTAAGCCTGTTTGCTTTAGAGGCTAATGTGGAAAAGGTGAGAAACGCAGTTTCCTGGGGAGAACATAATTAAAATATTGTTTCACAGGCACTAAAAATGGCTGGTACAAGCTCACAGTACTGAAGCCTCCTTTGGTTAGTAGTGTCTTGTGACTTTTTTTTTTTTTGTGGTGTTTGTTTGTCAATGTTAAGAATGCTTTTTCTCAAGATGACCATTAAGAGAAATCTCAGCCTGCCTCTTGACTGTCCTTGTAGTTCTGCAATGTGCTTTGTTAATGTTTCTACATTACAAAATGGTAGTATAAATCTGCAGAGATGTAATGGGTTAATTAAATGTGATGCCGATCTTAAAACAGCTTTCCATACCATATATGCCAAATTCTTGGTAACCTCTGAAACCCACTTATGAAAGCATGATGAGGCAGAGAGGAAAAGGATGGCTGTTTACAGTAGTGTTTAAACAAGTACTAGTTTAAAAGTATTTCCCGTGCTGCAATTTAAATTATATTTTACCTTAGACAGTGTGATCATGCAGATGCGTATGCTACCTAAATCTTGATGATAAGTAGGAGATATTGTATGTCAGATATTTTCCTTTCCAAACCCTCACACTAGGGAGAGGACACACAATTTTGTATCTACTACAAAATGTCAGAAATACGCAGTGTGAATCATGCTTCTCTGTCACCTCTACTTGTTTCTCTGACCAACTTCTTTGCTGTTTCTCAGGTACCCGTAAGATCCTTGAGCTTGCACCTATCGCTGCTAACAAAGCTTTGTTATACTTACAGGTGTTATGTATTGCAAATTTCTAATTCTTAAGTACTAAAATACCAGTTTAACTAACCTCTTTTTCCTATCTCTTGTCAAAATACAGTCTTTATAAGAAGGTATATATGTAAGAAATGAAAAATTGTAGTCTGTTTAAAGTGCTACAAATTGCTCTTAATTTTGCTGATACGTTTCAACCTTTTTACTGAACAGCTCCAGCTTGATAATATTTTTTTTTTTTTTTCTCTCTTTCAAGTTCAGGATAAAGTTGGCTGTGATGGCAAAATAATTAGAGTCCTGCTTATTATTAAAAAAACTAGTTTGTATCTGTACCAAATTTTAAACGCTGGCATTAAACACGTAAGTTAGGACATAAGACGTGTTCATACCCTTTCTATGGTGTAATGGGGAATAATTTTTATGAGATATTATCCTTACTTTCCTTGTAGGTTTTTTGGTTTTATATAGGGCTGAACAAAATTCTATGAAATACTTCTCATAATTTCTAATATATAACCTCTTCCCTTTACAATGCTTCCAGAACTTTAATTCTGAAAGTTAGGAAGGAGACAGAAAAAATACACAAGTGAAGATGGAAAAGTTCAGAAAACCAGTGGAATCTGTGGAAAACTGGAAAACCAGTGGAAGCTCCTGTATGTGCTTCTCTTACAAGGCTATAAGAAAACCTGCCAAACTTAGAGGCCATTCATTTCTACTGAAAATATTAAGCAGATTGTATCACTAATAAGGGAGATTTATTTCTTTTAGGCATAAACAGTTCAAAAGCTAGTGTCTTCAAACTGTCGTGACCCAGAGTCAAAACCACCAAGCATGGTGGTAGAAACAGTGACGTAAAGGCAAATGTTTTAAAGCTGTTTATTTTTTTGAGAGCAGCCCTGAGGAGAAGGACTTGGGGGTGTTGGTAGATGAGAAGCTCAACACGAGCCAGCAATATGTGCTTGCAGCCCAGGGAGCCAACTGTATCTTGTGCTGTATCAAAAGAAGCAAGGCCAGCTGCTCAAGGGAGGTGATTCTCCTCTCCACTCTCGTGAGACCCCACCTGAAGTACTGCGTCCAGCTCTGAAGCTCCCAGCATAAGAAGGACATGGACATGTTGGGGTGAGTCCAGAGGAGGGCCATGAAGATGATCTGAGGGCTGGAGTACCACTCCTATGAAGACAGTCTGAGAGAGTTGGAGTTGTTCAGCCTGGAGAAGAGAAGGCTCCAGGGAGACCTTTTGCAGCTTTCCAGTACTTAAAGGGGGCCTACAAGAAAGATGGGGAGGGACTCTTTATCAGGAGGTTCAGTAATAGGACAAGGAGTAATGGTTTTAATGGTTTTAAACTGAAAGAGGGTAGATTTAGATTAGATTTTATGAAGAAATTCTTTACTGTGACGGTGGTGAGGTACTGGAACAGGTTGCCCAGAGAAGTTCGGGATGCCCCATCCCTGGAGGCATTCAAGACCAGACTGGATGGGGCTTTGAGCAACCTAATCTACTGGAAGGAGTCCCTGCCCATGGCAGGAGGGTTAGAACTAGATGATCTTCAAGGTCCTTTCCAACCCAAACCTTTCTATGATTCTATGGTTATCCTATTTTTAAAACAATAGGGAAGGTTTGATTTCTCAACAGCCTTGCAACATGAAAACTCAGGTCTGTTTGACAACATGAGGGTCAAGTGTTTAAAAATCCTGTGAGGTTTAATTATCTGTCTCTCACTAACTTTTTCTGGGATATATATATATGTAACATATATGTAAATGTATGTACAACTCAGTGTTACAGTTACTAACTCCCAAGGGAACTCTTTAAACATTGATAGTTTCTATCGTTCAGTACCAAATGTACATATGACGGGGATAAGCAAGGATTTAGATAAGTGGGTCATCTAAGCAATAGGCAGATTCTGCAAGCCTTTTCTACAGGGCAGGGAAATTGTCTGCAAGGGCTTGTTCATCGGCTTTTCACTATATGGTGTTGGGAGGGTAACTTTTGCTATCTCTCATTTGTGTTAATCTTGACTACATTCCTGGAAGTTCCCTTCTGATAAAGGTTTAGTTGAACTTGGCACAATTCTCCTATGGAAAGCTTTGACAGTAAAGAAAAATAATTCTAAGAAACATACTAAGGAAGCAGAATTGACCTTCAGCTCTACACCTAGCTCAGTCAGTGGCTTGAGGAAATTGCTGTATTTCTCCATACTGACTTAAAGGTTTACATGGTTTTCTAAGGATGGGGAGAGGCAAATAAAATAAAAATAATTTATCATATTGCTTATAGCAGAGTGACCTTTCAGAAAATATCATAATTCTAACAGATGAGGCAGACTTTGGCACTCTTTAGGGAAAAAGATATCAACTACATTATAGAACTGCTATATAAAAGCATGGGCAAATGTACAGATTTTGCTGAGAGGTCTTGTCAACCTGGGATATCATGTTCTGGAGGTACATATGGGTCCTAGTAGGGCTTATGGGATTTGGGAAATGGTGGTTTAAGCCCTGATTGATCTCCAGCTAAGTCTGTGCCTGCAAAAGCCTTCTAATGTTCCTTGAATATATTCAGCTCATTTCAGTGCGGTACAGGAGAATGAGTGTTTAACATGTTGCACAAAAGAAAATAACTTTAAATGATAATAGCATTTGTCAATAACAATAAATGGGTTCATGACAACTGTGAGCTAAGAGGCACCTCCCAGAGAGAACCTGGTGAAGTGATCCTATTGTTTAAATTTATGATTTTGGGACCAGCCACCAGAGAACAAAGGACTCCAGTCAAATTCTGACAGACAACTTATTTCCTGAAAACCAGTGTTTTCTCTCTGGGGTAAACCAGTAGTTTTTAGCCTTTTATGGCGTGGGAACTAATTTTGAACTGGGCAAAAAGATAGTTTTGGTTTATTCTGCTATTTTAAAATTCAAATGTAGCTGAGGAAAGAGGTGACACCAATAGACTAAAAGGAAAATTAGCCTTTTGGTATCCACTGTGTATTGCTTGCTACTGCTATGCTTGAGAAAAGGGAACTTCTCCCCCACCCTTTCTTTCCCCAAACACACCACCTGTTCCAAGAGAGGACAGCAGTGAAATACCAGGACTTGGCCAAGTTGCAGGTATATTGTATTGAAAAATGAATAAAAATTGATGATTTTAGGGTAAGGTATAACAGACTGCATTGAAATGAACACTTCCATGGCTTTGAGTTTCATTGCCAACTGAAGACATGAAGCTAAGATAAATCAAACAAAGCAAATAATTGATAATAGTTTCTTGGTCTTACATAGCACTTTTCAGGGAAAAAACCAAAGTTTTAAGATGGGTCAAAAAATTTGTTTTTCCACAGCAAAAGGAAGAAAATTGGAAAGACCACAATAGCACTGTAGAAATCGTAATAGGAAAGATAATACCTCCTTAGGTTATTTTCTCAGCTTTAACACAAAAGATCAGAGAAGGCGTGAATGGATGTTAAAGAAAAATGTATTTGGAAGAGACATACAAGGGCTTTTTTGCACTCAGTGTAATCAGTGTTACTAATGGCCTTCCTGGCAGGTTGTTTTGAAGCAGTATTAGTCAAGAAGGTGATACTGTCCTACCTGTCAGAACTATATTAAGACTCACGCATATTTTCTCATCTTCTGATATTATGGGATCCAGTTGAACATAAGAAATATTCTAGAGGCTGGATTCTTGGTCATAATTTCTCTGTATTTACTCTAATTTTGCACTGCTGGAAATGAGTACCTGTTAGAACTTTCTATCTGCCAAAAGGTATTCAACCTGCATCTAAACTAGTTCAAGAGAAATTATGCCTTAATATTTATGAACATTACATTTTAAGAGTACATTTTTTTGTCTGTAAGTTTCCTGCTTTAGTCTACATGCATGTGTAATATGCTGATGAACTTTTTCATATAAAACAAAGGAATGTTAAAAAAATACGTTAATGTCTAAAATATTTTAATGTATAGTAACTGATAATGCATTATAGACTAACCTGTTGACCACCTAAATATGTTTGTTTGCTTTTTTGTTTGTTTTTCTTTCTATCTTCATATAATGTTCTGTAGTCATTTGATTTCTATAGCTGCAAAACTTGTGATCTTCATTTGCAGAGGCTTGAATACTTTCTTTGACCCTAGCCTCTGTGGAAAGCAGCCTGAGAACAGGTTTGCTGAAAAAGAAAATACGTGGATTGAAGTAAATTTCAGTTAAATAGCTATATTTCAACCACTTACTTTTTATGTTTCTGCAACATGGTGAGCATCATATGTGTGACAGACCTCTCTAACTCTGAGACTGCGAGGTGATAATTGTAAATCCTTTGCAATTAATCTGTACATCTTTTTTCATTTATATGCAGACTTTGTACAAAGTTCTTAGGAAGCAAAAAAGTATGCATCTTAATGACATTGTTTCTTCTTTAATGTAATTCTCCCTAGTGCCTTGAAGTTCCACTGACAAGTTATAAAGCAAAAGAGGTAGGTAAACAGGAAGGGTGGAAGGCAAATTATCTGTTTCAAGGGATGTTTATAGCCATTTCTAATGGCAGGAGTAAGGTGCAGTTGAAGGCCAATATTACTTTTGGTATGGAGAACATGGCAAGTAATTAGCTTTCCAAGTTAGATAAGGCACTGGACCTTTCAAGGTCTCTTACAGTGTAGTGTAAAATTAATAGTTCATTGTGGTGTTCCTTCTGTTGCTGATCCTCACCCTGTTTTTGCAAATCTATACAAGGAACTCAGCTGCATCTTGGTATCTAGATATGAACTTGTGTTACTCTCATACCTTCCAGAAAATTTACTGGGGAAAGTTGACTCCTCTTTTCAGCTTTATATTGATTTCTTTTTTCAGTTTTATGCATCTGTCTTTACACAGTTAACAAAAGCCTTGCAAGGGCTAGTCATTTTGTGGCAGATGTATTTGATACATTTTTGAATGAAAAAGACTGTTCTTAATTGTATATCTGATATGATCTGATCCTTTCACGTCTGAAAGCAGATATTCAATTTTTATGTCTATCAACATTGTGTATATGTGTTTTCAGTTTCCTTCAGATATTGAAGTGGTGGTGTGACTAAATGGTTATTCTGCATTATCCTTATGGTAAGGTATATAAACATGGTGTATACGTGCTTGTAAATGTATGTGTAAAATGGTCTCCTCTTCAAAACTGTGTTCACTTTATAACAGGAAAAATACACTTCAACTGATACGCATTTTGTTCTTTCTCATTTTAATAAACTCATTCTTTTTGTGTTGCATATCTCACTTCATCTAACTAGACTTTGAAGCAACATCGTACGTATTTTAGTGTTGCGCTTTTTTTAATACTCGCTTTTTCAAAGTATGAGCTTACATTTCTCTACTAAGGTCAGACACTGGATTAGACCATAATACAGGCCATGATTCTACTTTTCCATCGCCCTCTGAGCAATTTCTCATCTGGTAAACCTTCAAAGACTTGTCACATCAGGCACAGATACCAACTAGACCAAGAATGTAAAAGTGTGTCAGTACAGCTGAAGAGTACAAAATATCAGTGCATTAATGTATCAAATATGGATGAGGGGGGTTTTACCCATTCAAATGGCAAAACCCAGTTACTTGCTGTGATTCTCAGCTGTCTTCAGAGCACTAACCTTTTATAAAACTTATTTCAGTACAAAAATAAATTGTGAGAACTGATGTTGCGCCCAGCCTGTTTGCAAATCATTCTAGCAGAAGGCATTTCTATAGGACTCAGCTAACGTGATACCTGTTACGTAAAAGTTAACCAGACCCATAATATTGTGTGAAGAAAAAGAAATAATCCTGACCTGTAAAAATGAGCCTTATCTCCATTTCTGCTTTCATTAAATCACAGCAAATTGGAATAAATTTCTGGGACTTGTGGGTCAGAAACAATGATGATGATGGCCCTACAAAGTGTTGTGGGGAATTTCAAAATTTATGTCATGGAAGGATAATTTCACCTAAAAGTGAGATTTCCCTTGTCTCATTTATTCTATTTACTATTGAACTTTTTCAAGTCTAATATGCAGCAGGTGGATGTGGATTGTTTCAGTTGGTTTTCATTCCAAATGGTTATGTGGCCTTTTAATGTGATTCATATAGTTATATGTAAGTAGTGTACTTAATGTGTACTGGATCCTTAAAATGGATTTGATGGCAATGAAGGAATTACTCAGGTACTCCAGTGATCTGTGATGTGATGCCCTTTTGTCTTCTCTGATTTAGGTAATAAGGTACTGCAAATTCTTCTAACTATCAAATATTGCTTCCTTAGACACATCTTGAGTAATTACTTCTTTGTAACTGGAAGAGTTCACCACTCCCTTCTATAACGGTAAACCTCATACAGATCTTGCCATGGATTTTATAAACATCAATATAATGAAGGTACTTATATATATCTGTTTGTTCTGCAACTGCAGCTTCTACTTTCTAGCCAACTTATATGCAGGAATACAATTTATGCAAGGGATAAAACTGGATTTGAAGGGCGAAAGGGATAAAACCAGGCTCGCTAAAGACAAACCTGGGGGCAGTGTGTCAATGTTTGAGGGATGGTGTGCTAGTGGGGTCCTTTGGTCTGCCATTCCAGTGGAGGTAGGGGATGGAGTGCCATGTGATAGCAAAGACACAAGGGATATTTGATGGGCTAGAAATTATGGAAGTGCCTGGGAACGGTCAGGTAGGAAAACATGATGGGATCAATAGCACAACTGAAGTGCATCTACACCAATGCATGCAGCTTGGGCAACAAACAGGAGGAGCTGCAAGACATTGTGCAGCAGGAAAACATAATACACAACTGGAGTGCTGCATTGCATGGCTATAAACTCCTCAGAANGCTATAAACTCCTCAGAAGGGACAGGCCAGGAAGGAGAGGTGGTGGGGTAGCCCTGTATGTTAGGGAGTGTTTTGATTGTCTTGAGCTTAATGATGGTGACAATAGGGTTGAGTGTTTATGGACAAGAATCAGGGGAGGGCCAACAAGGCAGGTATCGTGGTGGGAGTCTGTTATAGATCACCCAAACAGGATGAAGAGGCAGATGAAATATTCTGTAAGCAGCTGGGAGATGTCTCACAATCACTACCACTTGTTCTTGTGGGGGACTTCAACTTAGCAGATGTCTGCTGGAAATACAATACAGCAGAAAGGAATCAGTCTAGGAGTTTCGTGGAGTGTGTGGAAGATAATTTCTTG
>VYXH01012561.1:341370-366756 GCA_013397275.1 Burhinus bistriatus | reverse complement strand
GGGCGGCCCCTGCCCTGCCCCAGCTAGCCATTTATCAGAAGAGTTATGGAGGCGTGTCTAGTGGTGGTCATATTACTAGTTTCTCTAAGGAGGAAGTTTGCCCCAGGGAGCAACCTGGCTGAGCCCCGTGGTCGGGCTCCCACTCACAGAATCAGAGAATCACAGAATTGCAGAATGTTAGGGATTAGAAGGGACCTTTGTCGATCATCTAGCCCAACCCCCCCTGCCAAAGCAGGTTCACCTGGAGCAGGTTGGACAGCAACACATCCAGGCGGGTTTTGAATATCTCCAGAGAAGGAGAGTCCACAACCTCTCTGGGCAGCCTGCTGCAGTGCTCTGTCACCCTCGAAGTAAAGAAGTTTTTCCTCATGTTGAGATGGAATTTCCTGTGTTCCACTTTGTGCCCGTTGCTCCTTGTCCTGTCGCTGGGCACCACCGAAAAGAGTCTGGCCCCATCCTCTTGACACCCGCCCTGTAGATATTTATAAGCATTGATGAGATCCCCTCTGGGTCTTCTCCAGGCTAAACAGACCCGGGTGCCTCAGCCTTTCCTCATCAGAGGGATGCTCCAGTGCCTTGACCATCTTTGTAGTCCTCCGCTGGGCTCTCTCTGGTAGTTCCTTATTTCTTGAACTGGGGAGACCAGGACTGGACACAGTACTCCAGATGTGGCCTCGCTGGGGCAGAGTAGAGGGGGAGGATAACCTCCCTCGACCTGCTGGCCACGCTCTTTTTAATGCACCCCCCCCCGGGATACCGCTGGCCTTCTTGGCCATGAGGGCACGCTGCTGGCTCATGGTCAACTTCTTGTCCGCCAGGACTCCCAGGTCCCTCTCTGCAGCACAGCTTTCCAGCAGGTCAAGCCCTAACCTGTACTGCTGCATGGGGTTATTCCTCCCTATGGGCAGGACCCTACACTTGCCCTTGTTGAACTTCATTAGGTTCCTCTCCGCCCAACTCTTTAGCCTGTCCAGGTCTCGCTGAATGGCAGCACAGCCTTCTGGTGTGTCAGCCACTCCCCCCAGTTTGGTGTCATCAGCAAACTTGCTGAGGGTACATTCTTTCTGCTCCTCCAGGTGGATGATGAATATGTTGACTAAGACTGGAGCCAGTACTGACCCCTTGGGAACACCGCTAGTTTCAGGCCTCCAACCAGACTCTGATCACAACCCTCTGAGCTTGGCCATTCAGCCACTTCTCAATCCGCCTCACTGTCCACACATCTAACCCACCAAGCTTACCTATGACGATATTACGGCAGACAGCGTCAACATCCACGGCTCTCCCCTCCTCTACCCAGCCAGTCGTGCCATCATAGAAGCCTATCAGATTGGTCAAGCATGATTTTCCTGTTGGTGAATCCATGTTGACCACTCCTGACAACCTTCTTTTCTTCCACGTGCTTAGAGATGACCTCCAGAACAAGCTGTTCCATCACCTTTCCAGGAACGGAGGTGAGGCTGACTGGCCTGTAGTTTCCCACGTGCTCCTTCTTGCCCTTTTTGAAAACTGTTGCAACATTGGCTTTCCTCCAGTCCTCAGGCATCCCTCCTGTTCTCCAGGACCTTTCCAAGATGATGGAGAGCAGCTTCGCAATAACATCTGCCAGCTCCCTCAGCACGCATAGCTGCATGCCATCAGGGCCCATGGGTTTGTGGGTGCCAGTTTTCCCTGAATGATCTCCTGGATCATTCTCCAGGATCTGCTTTCTTCAGGGTCTGGGATTCCTGAGGGCCGGCCTTAGCAGTAAAGACGGAAGCAAAGAAGGCATTCAGTAACTCCGCCTTCTCTTCATCCTCCGTCACCAGGGCACCCACCTCATTCAGCAGCTTCCCACATTTTCCCTAGTCTTCATTTTGCTACTGATGTACTTTAAGAAGCCCTTCCTATTGTCCTTGACATCCCTTGACAGATTTAATTCCAAGTGGGCCTTAGCCTTCTTCATTTAATCCTTGCATACTCTGGCAGTGTTCCTATATTCCTCCCAAGTGGCCAGCCCCTTTTTCCATGTTCTGTAAACTTCCTTCTTCCATTTGAGCTTTTCCAGAAACTCCTTGCTCATCCATGCAGGTCTCCACCTTCATTACCTGACTTCTTACTCGTAGGGATGCACTGATCTTGAGCTTGAACGAAGTGGTTCTTGAATATTAACCAGGTCTCTTGCACCCCCCTTCCTTCTAGAGCCTTAGCCCATGGGATTCCTCCAAGTAGGCCTTTGAAGACGCCAAAGTCAGCTCTCCTGAAGTTCAGGGTTGTAATTCTACTTTTTACCCTACTTCTTCCACTCAGGATCCTGAACTCCCCCATGTCATGGTCACTGCAGCCAAGGCTACCCCCAGCCTTCACATCTGTAACTAGCTGTTCTTTGTCAGCACAAGGTTCAGCAGTGCACCTCTCATCGTTGGTTCCTCCACCACCTGTGTCAAAAAGTTATCAGTTATTTGAGCAATACTCCGGGCTCTTCTCCCAGCAGCAGGGCAGGCACGTTTCTGCCCAGGTCGGGGGCACTGGCGCATGTGATCTTGAATGAGTTTCGAATTTCCTGAGATGCCTTACTTTGGGGGGCGGTGGCTGAAAGCACCAGGGCCTTGCCTGTGCCAGAAAGTGGCGCTAGCATTATGCAGGATGCCTTTTCCCAGTCACGAACCCCGGGCGAAGGACAGGGTGGCCAACCTGAAGGGCAGACAGATGCTGTAAAGCCGAGCACTGGTGAGCAAAGGCTCTCCTGCTGGCTTGCCCGCAGGTCCCCCACCCGCCCCGGAAGACCTTGCTGTCAGTGGAGGTGTGAGGGCAAAGCTGCTCACAGGGAAAACAGGGGGCTTCTGAGGGATCTGTAATGCATAATGGGCCCAT
Organism: Burhinus bistriatus; assembly: GCA_013397275.1. Lineage (NCBI taxonomy): Eukaryota > Metazoa > Chordata > Aves > Charadriiformes > Burhinidae > Burhinus > Burhinus bistriatus. The sequence goes on along the minus strand of VYXH01012561.1, from coordinate 363,903 downwards.
AGTCACACCACCGTTGTGGCAGATGGGCAGGTGGTTACCTCTGCATTGCATATGTAGGCTTGCCATAGTGCTTGCAAGATCCTCAGTATGCACATACAGAAATAAGCGTGCTCTTGTGATTGTTTTTGGCATTTCACAGCTTGTCTGGGTGCAGCTGCATTTTGGAAAATGCAGTGGATGCTTCATCCTGTGCCTGACACAAAGAGACGCAGAGCTCTCCGTGCACTTGGAAATTGTTCAGCAGCAAGAAGCTACCGACAGCGATTGCTGTTCTTCCCAAACATATCCTTTCTCTTCTTTTTATTCCAGTAAGTGTTTATTCCTTCAGAGTGATTTTCATGAACAACATTACTACCCTGTCGCAGCAGAAGCTTAATCTCTCTGAAACAAGAGCAGCTGAGTAGGAGTGAGTCACCCTCCTTCCAGTAAGGAAGCCCCTTCAGGAAGCCTCTCTAGCAATGATGTCCTGTGCAGCCCTGATCCGTCGCGGAGCTATTCAGCTTTAACAATGCTGACAGCATGTAATACTGCCCCGGAAACCTTCAGAGATTGCTTGTCAGCCATAGCCAGTGTCTCCAGTGCCCAGGCAGCTAATCTAGCAGCAGACAGATCTCGGGTAAGGAAGCCAAGGGAAAGGAGGTACCCTCTTGGCTGTAAATGGCAAGGGACCAAAAGGCGCGGGAGTTATTTCACGAGCACCGATGGCAACCTGGAACACAGTCAGAAAAAAAGAGACCGCCTCTGGAGATCTTAAAGTCAGCTGAAAAGCTGAGCTGCTAAAAACAATAGTGCTGCTGTAAGTGGCCTAGGGAGAGGGGAGGCTCAAGGGCAGATTACAAGCATGAGAGCACAGTGAAACTGATGTGGGAGCTGCTACAGAGGAGGCAGCTTTTGAGTGATGGGTTGAGCCTGTAACAGAAAGGGCTTGGTATCCCACAAGCCTTTGGCCCCGGAATGATACACACTTTTCAGGGTGGAGAAAGGGATAAGTGCATTTGCCATTAATTTTTAATTCTAATGGAGTGTTCTGTAGTGATAGGTAGTTTCTACTGTATAGGCTGTCTACAGCAGGGGGTGGCCCACTGGCAACCTTCTCACTGATAAGACTGTCACAAGAGGAGCACAGAGGAAAGGACTGGACAATGTTTCCAAGGCACTGCTATAATGCCACAAAAAATAAAACTTTACTCCACAAACTGAGCATTTCCATTGAAGTGCTCTGCTGCTACTAAATTATAGTTTCCTAGACCTGCATTTCAGTTTCTTTGGGCACAAGAAGATCATACAGCTTGTGCTTCACTGGTGGCCAGGAGATATTGTCTCTGTGGTTCCTGCTGGGACCTGAGATGCAGCCCTCCAGGACGAGGTAGGGCGTAGCTGCTGGGGTGCTCATTTGGGACTCAGGGGATGGGCACTCGGTTCCCTGTGCAGTCACAAGCCTCGTGTGCCCAGGTAAGCCACATGGACCAAATTTGCTGAGGGGATGAGCTTCTTTTGGAGTGTTCCTGATTTCAGAAGGAGTATGCTGGGGGATTCAGTTCTCCAAATTAGATTTCTGCTTTGGTTCTCTTCATCTAACTCCCTTCCTTTCTGCCTTAGTCTGACCACTTTTATTTGGGTTGCACAAGGCTTTGGGATAAGTATTTAAAGTGTCTGGCAGACACAAAGGGTCTGTCATCTCCCTTGGCTAGTACTGCAGTCCAAGTAATAGGTGGCGGAGGGAAGGAGAAGAGGGAGCCTGAGGTGTTGAGGATACCCAGGCTACTGCTCCTAGCCTCCAGCTGGCTCCTGGCTCAGTTGGTTGTGTAGCTGTGACATGGCCCCTTTGTCGACCTGCTGGTCCACCCATGGGTAATGAGTGAGACGCATGCAAGCTGCTAAGAGGACCTGTCTTTGCAAAGTCCTACGAGTCCTTTCCAGCCCAGGAGGTGTTGCTCCTGCCAGGTTACAGAGAACTCAGTGGAAAAGGTGGCCCTGGGCATGCTGCTCCTGTCTGTCTGCAGCTCAGCTTGCACACAGCAGTCTGGATTTGGGTAGCGTGAGCTCTTGGGCTGAAAGAGGAGCAGCTCCTATATTACAGGGGGGGCTAAAACTGGTGTTCCTGTTGTCACCACCATAGGTTATGGGATGGAAAAGTACTCCAGCCCTGTGCTTCTCTGCTCCTCCAGATGGAAGACTGCTGAGTTCCTAAATGAGGATCCTACGATCCTAAATGAGATGCTAAGATCCTAAATGAGAATGAAGCAATGCTTTCTGGATACTTTGAGGGAAGACAAAAGGACAAAGGGCGTTCTGGCACTAAGGGCAAGAGAAAAAAGAAACTTGCTTCCAAGGATTCAACCCTTAAGCACAGTGACGCAGAAAGAAGGAGATTCTGTTTACGGAGGAAGTAAGAAAGGAAATTGAAGAGTAGGGAAGGAAGAAGCAGCTCGCCAACAAAAGCTTCTCCTCTGGGGCAGGGCAAAGAGGTAGGTCTGTTCCCTGGGGAGCTCATCTTCCAGAAGCAGAAACCACCGTCTGTGGCTGTATTGCCTGCGGCACTGGTGTGCTGCTGTTCATGGGTCAGACTTTGAGGAGCCCCATGTATGCACTTGTTCATGCCGCAGCACAGCCAGGCCTGGCTCCCTTCCCTCCCCTGGGGGCGTCAGGGCAGGATGCTTTTTGAGTATTGAATCTGTTCATTCTTGAAGAGCTCGACTTCCTTGGAAAGTAAAAGACACAGTTGGGGAGCAGGCAACCTAAGACTTGTAGCGTGTCTTGGAAACTGGAAAATGTCCCATGTGTTTTGTTCCTGCTGCTAGCGGGAGCCTGGAGAAGCTGGATGGGTCTATGGCATCATTCTGGCTGTGGATCAGCAGCTCTCCCAGACCTTCAGCCAAGCACAGCATATGTTAGTGCTGCCTCTGCAGCCCTCATCTCCCTGTCAGGTCTCAAAAAATTCCTTCATTTCACAAGGTCTTAGAGTAACCTCCCCATACCGCCAAGCCTGCTGGTAGCTTTGGACGGTGTATCTAATAAGCTGACACCAGGGTAGCTGCAGTGATGCTGTCCCTGAGGGGCTGCAAATCCTGTCTTAACCAAGCAGGCTGATACTTCAGCTTCTCTGCATCAGCGATGAGCCTGGGATTGCTGCAGGGGATAGAGCAGAATTGAGAAGGGAAAATAGCAGCAGCTGTGACCAGAGTGCTACGTAAAGTTACCTGGTCTGTCTTGAGGAACTGAGCCAGGGCAGCAGGATCTGCTCAGCTGCGGCAGGGTGCCGCCTTCTATCTGCTCCATGGCCACAACCTGCAGAGAGAGGAAGGGAGGCAGACAGGTAGGTACCATGACTTTCTGTTTATTCTGACCCTCTCCCAAGAGCTTGCTATGGTTCCTTTCCTTCCTCTGCCCTGCAGGGATGCTTTGTTTTTTTACTTTGAAAATCTCACTGTCCTTGAATTCAGAATAGCAGCCAAGGCCAAGGATACAACAACAGGGACACGGCAGAAGGTCTCCTAGGTGTCTGTGACTGACAATGGGAATCTTTTCCTATTTCTTGCCCTTTTCACTCCTTTCCACAAAGATAGGCACCTTCCTCTGTTCTGCCCTCTTTCCTCTCCTGGGCATTAAGCACTAGAAAGTGTATATGGGTCTTTGTATTGAAAAAGGCTGAAAATGGCTGTAGCGGCTGGGATGTAGCAGTTTCTTCTCAGCAGTACTAGACCCGATGCTTGTTTGATTTGGATGTGAGTGAATGGGCATGCAGAAAGCACCTTCAATATCGTGCAGATAATACTATCAACTGCAGGGCTTCAGGTGCCTGCAGCACGGTGGGAGGGGATGAGGACAGCATCAGCAACAATAAAGTGTTGCAGAAGTAGCACCTATTATATATTGTTTAACAGATTTTCGCAGAAGGCCAGAATGGATTTGCAGTTGAGCAGCAGAGGAGCTGTCTGCAGGCAGGTGGCTGGATTCAGGGGTGACTCAGCTTGCTAAGCATGTGTTCCCTCAGATCTAGTCATTTCCCGCCTCCTGCTTGACTTTCCTATCTTACAAAAATATTTGAAGAACTAACTGAAAGTATGTGCTCAACGTTGGTTCCTCCACCATGGGTTTCCCTGAACGTCCTGGGTTGTGTCTTGAGAAAAGCAATATGGAAAGTTAAAAAAAAAGTTGGATTAGTTTTTATTCTTTCTCTCTTTATTGTCCTTTGTGAGGTAAGACTTACAATATGGAGCAAAAGTAACAGTACAAAAGGACAGAAATGGGAGTTTGCCAATGGAGAACTGAAACAAAATGTAACCTCATCATTGATGACATAATTTTTCAGATGAGAAGCACTGAAAGGCGTTCCTAAACCATTACAAGTGCTCTGCTGCTTACCTATCATGTATGCAGAGTCAACCCCATATATAAGCACTGCTAAGCAAATCTCCGCCTGCGTTCCTGCAGTACCAATGTTTCTGTGTTTGCCCATGTATGCCTGGAGCACATCTCGTGGCTCTTTGGGCTGAGATGCTCTAGAGCTCTTTCACAGGCAGTTAAAAGGAAACTTGTCTGTCCTATCAGGAAAAGATCAGGGAAAGCAGTGGGAGATTTTGAACACTGATTGATTTCTTTCCACACCTTCTCTGTGCAGACAGGCAGCTCAGGACATAACCTTTGCCCTTGGCCACACCAGCCAGCAGAAGCTTCCCGGGCCAGAATCCTTCCGTGTGGAAAGGTAGTGGGATAAGAATGAAAATTATGTGACTGCAGAGAAGACATAAAACCACACGGATAGCTGGTGTGATTTTTTACAAGAGCTGGCTCCTTAGAGTTTGTCATAGTAGGTAAAAATATGTCCCTGTCCAATGAGTGCAAATGGGCTTCTTGCACCTGTAAGGTGCTCTCTTCCTGCAGGTTAGGAAGAATTTGAAGGCTTCCGTGGTATAAACCAACATCTCAGTGGGGATGTTCCACTGATCTTTGCTCCAGCAGAATTAATGTTTGCTTCATCTGTTTTGAGATGAATAGGAAATTCCAGCAGCTGCCATCTCAGAGGAGTACTGCAGAAGGGTATGGTTAAAATCCAGCATTATATTGAACTCCTGGGATTGCCAGGCAAGGCATTTCTCTACTAATGATGACATTTTTAAAAACACTCTGAAGGTTTGATCTTGGTCCCATTGGGCGTTTTGCCATAGATCTTAATGGCTCTGTGGCTGATCTTTTAATCTCTAATGCACCTGTGCAAACTTGACAGTTTATTGCAATTTCATGCTTTTTGGAAATCATCTCACACTAATGCCATCAGAGAGAGCAATTTTTAAGGTCATTAGCTCAGGACATAACAAATAAATAGTGAGAGAAAACAATCTGTAAATGTCATATTTGTTTAACACACAAAGTAGCTCCTGAAGAGCAGTTATCCTTATGTCTAGAGACAGCATGAAAATTACATTCTGTGGCTTGAAAACGTGGATCCATTGGAAGTGAGAAGAGTATAACACGGTTGTTTATCTTCTCTGTTCTGTTCCCTCTCTCCTTATTGCTCCCCATGCATCTGTTGTTTGACTTATTCACCAATATCCGTAAATTCTTGGACTACAGACCAGGGCTCAAGTCATAACTTCAGGTTCTGCTGCTGAGATTTGATAACAGTGGGTTTTGCTCTGAGGATACGTAATATTTTTTAGCTGCTCTTCCCAGCAAAAGGAATTGGGGTGAGTGGGAAGTGTTATCCCTTCTCCACATCAGTAGAAAAGACAGAGGTTTCCAAGTTTGCCAGTGTTTTGCTTATGGAGGCAAACCTGAATCCATGGCCACAAAAGGGCATTAGGACAGGAAAATCAGTAAAAAGACACATAGATACTTACTCTTCTAGGGATTAGATTGGGGGGACAAGAGAAATGTAGGCGAGAGGACTGTAAGCCCCCTGCCCTCCTGTGTCCCTACAGCAACTCTGCCTCATGGGGTGCATTTACCATATGGTGTGATGAGGAGAGGCCACCCAGCCCAGCTGCTGCTGGAACATCAGCATCTGCCTGACTGTTTGCCCCAAGTATTTTGTGGTCACTGATACATTTTCATTTGATCTAGAAAAAGGCTTCCCTTTAGGTGGCCTTCCAGCTACCCTGAAGAGGATCTCTGAAGGTCAGAATAGTGGTGTCATCACAGTTTCAGTGTACAGCATGATTTTGCCAGTAAAACCTTCTCCTGTGGCCCATATTGGTCCATTCCAACAAAGAAGGGTGTCCCTACCATGAAAGGAGCTGGGGGCACTGGTACACTCTTAATGGTCCGTGAAGGTGGTCTTAAGACAAGATCTCTTCTGCTTTTCCCTTGCTGCATGAAAGCAGGGCATAGTATTGTGTTATGATTTCCCAATTAAGAGTCTTTGTCCACCCTGTCATCATCTACCCTTCCTCTCCCCTATTCTCAGCACAGGATACACTCTCCAGCAGTAGTTGAGCATCTGCTTGTGGGGCAGCACAGATTCACAGATTTAAAAGAAACCCTGACTTCTTTCTGGGTAATTTTTGGAAGATTTGTGGAAAGTCACTTACAGCGGCTTTCCCATTGGTGAAACTGTAAGTGGGAGACCAAACCCTCAGCTCCTGAAATACTCACCCTGCCCTACTTTAGGCATCTGAGCTGATAGGTTTGTCAGCTCTCCAAAGACTGACTGTAGCCCCAAGTGAGTTGTTCAAAGTACCCAAGTGTTTCTTGGTTTACACTGAGTGTACAGGCAGTTGGGCCTCCTAAAGCAACAGGTGGATTAAATACACTTGGTGCCCAAGGTAAATGGGGTGAAATACACATTTCTTTATGTGCTACAGGAACACCAGGCTATCAGCAAGCCCAGATAAGCTTCAGCAATGGATAATTATTACAAGGCATTGTGTCACACTTAGGTTAATCATGACAAGAATTTCCCCAGTGTAAGAAGATATCAACATTTGCTGAAAGTATGTGCATTTTTTTTTGCTTGCTTAAAGTATTTGTTTGTTCATTCTAGAGAAAGTTAACACTGTAAATTTACATTTTACAATGTAAATGTTAGTCTGCTAGCTAGTTTTTCTTTTCAGCCAGGTTTCTTTAAATATTAGCAACACGTTTAATGGTTGCTTCATTCATTACAGTTTTATACATTCCTTTAATTAATCATGTAACTCAGCAGGGTGGTAGAGGCCTGAAGTGGGGCTTCACTCCCGTTATGATGACGTCTGTTTGCTTTTATCAAGCCCAGTGACTCAGTTTCAATTGATTTGTACATCCAGAGTTTCAGCCACGCTAGGGTGTAGATGCAATTTCAAATAAAGAGAGACAAACTAAAGTGAATATAGAAATGCTGTTGGTTTTGTCATGCTAGAGGATTTGGTGTCTTTGAAAATTCAACCTCTGCAAAGGGCTTAAAGTTTTGTCCGGTGGAAATGTGAAATGCCAGGATTTGCTGTCCAAGTGGCAGGTGCAAGATGTCAAAACCTTCTGGATGCTTAATGACCTGACACTCTATTATAACTCACATCAGCAGTAATCCAGACATTCCTGCCCAAAATGTGCAGTCAATCAGCACTAAAGAAACAACAAGAACTGCATCTTCTGCAGAAGGGTTGTTTCCATGGTGGTGGGGACTGTGCAAAGGCAGTGGCTGCTGTACCGGGCAAAATCACAACCTATAAGCCAGAATCCTGTCTCTAGCAGGGAACACCACCAGATGCTTTCAAGGAAAATGCTGAAAGTCTGGGGAATAGATACATTTCTGAGGAGGAGGAGGGGGAAGGGAGATGTCTTTCTGAGCCCCCTTGTTTGCTCTATCTGTACTCTGAAGCATGAGCTGGTCCCTTGACCTTCACCATGCATTCCTTGGCCACTACTTTGTGCTCTGGCGGGAGAAGGCACTGTGGCATCTGTTCTGCCCCACAACAAACCCTACCATCATGCCCGATTCCAAGGGTCAGCCTGACCCATGGTCTATGCTGCATTGCCCTCAGAAGGGCCTTGTTGAGTCCTGCCAGGAGGCACACACTACGTGCCTGGGCCCTCCTCCATCACAGTGTGGACCGATGCCATTCCATGACCTGGTGGTGGAGCAGCTCTCTCCCTTATGGGGGTATTGTAGATGCTAAGGAAGCTTGTGTGGATCCAGGAGGAGATTAGACAAGTTTGTGGAGGAAAATTCACTAAGCGTCACCAGAAGGGTTATAGACACCACAGCTGGCTCAGCAAATCCCTGAAACACAGGCAGTTGTAGGCTGGAAGGGCATTCAAGAGAGGCATCATGTACAGTTGCCCTGTTTGTGGAGAGCCAGAGGAGCTCGGCCAGGCTGTGCTTTCGCACTGCCGTGTCTTTGGCAGTACTGCTGGCTTCAGCAGTGGATGCCCTTGGCTCTTCACCTTTGCCTCGCACTGGGGCTTGCCTGTTGTGTTGCCCGCCTGCTTTTGGCCAGTGCTGTCACGCAGGTGGGACACCTGAGCTGGGTCAAAACCCAGGGATTCTTTGTTGTGGTTTGGTTTTTTGTTTGTTTGGTTGGTTTTTTTAATTACTTTTCTGCTGGATCTGTTCCCTAAGCCAGTTCAAAACTTGGCCCCACAGAGAATGGTGCTAGGGAGTGTGAAGGGATGACACAGGGGACAAGAAGGGAGGGCAATGTTAATTGCCTGAGCCAGTGTTGCTACTGATAGCTTTGTATTGTGAAACCATAGCCTGTTAGTCCTGGTGTTACTATGTCCACAGGAACCTTTGCAGCTAGAACCTCAGCTGATGGCAACAGCTCTCTGGTTAAGTTAGAAGTGTGCTAATTTGCAGCAATAACAAGTAATTTTAGAGAATATCCTGTGGCTCCAAATACTCCACATCAATCCTACCCAGCCTGGGAACACATTGCTGTCCTGTGGCAATGAGTTCTGCAGGCTGCCAGAGCTGTGCTACAGTCTTTGTAGTCGTACAGGTCCAGATCTGAAAAAATATTTTCTCGTTCTCACAGTTCACATTAATAAAGCTAACAAAACTCTCTCCAGCATATCCACTCCTAGCATTTTCTGACGTTTGAATCCAAGCTTTTTAAAATCCCTGTGGTGGTTTTTTTGGTATTTCTCTGTTAGGAAAAAAGAAAATATATACCTATATATGTATATGCATATGTATGTATATATAACTATTGAGAGTAAGTCCTGCTATTGTAACAATTTTAAGCAAGAAAAGGTTCCATGAAAAGCAAAGAGCACATCAGTCAAAGAAACACTGGTATAAAATAATTACAGCAGATCTCTCTGTGTGCTGTGATTGCTGTGCAGCTTTGTGGGAATTCAATACAGCCATAAACCCAGCTTATGGATGGCAGCTTATGGCTCGGAGCAGTGGCTCCGAGTGTGTAGTTGGATCAGTAAATTTGTCCCTATATAAAGCAGAGATTTTTCAAATGCAGAGTGCAGGCCCCTGCTGCTTGTGAAGCCTTCCTGTGTGTCCTGTTAAGGCTGCAGTAATCAATACGTTACACGTGACAGCAATCATATATTGATTGTGTATCTTGTCTGTTGTATATTGCATATATTGTCTGTTGTATATCTCCCCTTTTGCAGCCTGACAGCCCATGATTCATTGACCTTTTGGGGCAAAACTTCCCCTTGGAAGTGGAGCAGCCTTCTGTGTCTCCAAAATCACCAGCCACTCTGGAAACCTGAGAAGTAGCTCACTGAAGAAAACACCAACGTAGGTCTGAGGTATTTTTTACACCTGAAAACCCCAAACCAAGCAGCCACTTGCTGGCTTGCTGTAACAGCGATGGGCCCAGCGTAGGGGGACAGGGTGGGACTTAACTTCCTGGCCGTACATTCCTTGCTGAATTATGGGCCTAAAGCAGAGACCTCATTTTCTCCAGATGACTCTCAGGAAATACCCTCCCCATCAGCTATTATTGCCTAAATAATAGGGAGGGAAGTGGAACAAACTTGAGCAATATCTGAGGTGCTCCATAGGGCACATCCCAAATCTGGTGTAGGGCAAGGCTGCTGAGGCAACTGATTATGTCACTCAGTGGGCGTATACGGTTCTCTTTTTGCCCCAGAGTTATGAGGTCATGTGGAAAAATACAGATACTTGTTTAGAAATAGGTAACTTGCTGAAAAGAAACGTTACAAAATCTCCCCCTATGCACGGGCCCGTCCTGTCAACATTCATGCATAGATTTAACTTCAATAATGGGGCCTCTAGGTAGGAAAACATTTGTACAAATGTTTGCAGGATTAGAATCTTAAATGTTACGTTTCCAGAAAGTTCACTCCCGGAAGGGAAAAGCCTATCGAGGGAGAGGTCTGCTGGGATTTGATTTATGAACAGGACATCCTGCTTAGTTCCGAGATCTTGCAGATATGATTCTAGTGAAACTGCTGGGTTATTGTGATGGCAAAGAAAAGGAGCTCACCCTCTCTCTTGTCTGCCAGAGGCACTCAAACCTGTCTGGGCATCGTATCAGTGCTAAACATTTGGCATTCTTTATCACGTTTCATCACCAGTGTTTGCTAAGCAATGTTAAAAATGCACGGCATGTGTGCAGCTCCATGCAAGCAGACTGACATGTCTGTTGTTAATTAGCAAGTTGCATGCTGTCATTTGTGCAGTTAAGCTCAGGGTTAATTCCATGACCTAGCCACAGAAGATGACTGTCCAGAAAGTTGGGGCAAAAGGCAGAGGAGAGGTAGAGCTCTTAGGCAGATGTGAGGAGAGGTAGACCTTTTAAAAGGACATTTCCCAGTTCTTCTTCTGGATTACTGCACCTGCATCTAAGTTTTCCACAAGCTGTGGCATGGGGCTCACTCAGCTTGTGCACTCAGGTTTCCTTTGTGTGGGAGCTAGGGTGCAATGGGGATGAGGAAAAGGATGTTTCACTCCCACATCATTCTCTAGCAGGAGATAACAGACATCCAAGACATGCTCTGGGGCACTGATGTTGACACATCTGTTACTCAAGTGAGTCAATCACAACAAAGAGGCTTTAGAAAGCCGCTTTGTTCTTGTTGCCTCGGATGCTGGTGCTCAGCTCAAACCACTGAAGGGTGGCTGTCTGAAACTGTTCACTGGTTTTAGCTGGAGTTGCCAGTACTTCAGCACCTCAAGCTACTTCTCTGCTACTTAATCAAATGGTGCCAGGGCAAATTCCCAGACATTAAGACTGAGACATCTATACTGTTAAATTGTTAGGATGTCCAAAGCACACGTTTGTGGTCCTTCAGATGTTTCCCAGGCATGGCTTGGAAGCCAGCAGGGCCTGGAGACCATTCTCGGTAGACACCTGAGATCAAACTGCCTTGTTTTGGCAGGTAAGAAAGTTCAGTAGTCTGGAAGTGGAGTATCTCATGCTGGCTGGCCTTAGTGCCAGAGGATAGACCTGGGCATGTCTGGTACACTGTTACGGACATAGCCTAGGTGTCTCCAGCTGCCTGTCCTTAGGATAGAAGGCGCTTTTATTTACAGGGGTGTTACAAAGGATTGTATAGTGCTTTAAAGGTTAGTGCTGGAGCTGGCTGTTCAATTAAATATAATACAGTGTAGCTTGGTGGGGGCTGGTAAGGAAGGAGGTGGGTAAACTCAGTTGTCTGGCTGCTTCCTCATGTGTGAAGGAAGGAAATCTCTGAATTAGAAATGGGTGAGCTGTGTTTACCTGTGTTTCCTTCTCGCTACGCCACCGACAAAGCTAACTTTTTACCTTGTTTTATTCCTGATATGTCACTTATTCACCTCATTCCTTTACCTGTCCCCACGTCCCCACGAACTAGTGCTGAATCTCATACTTTGTTGGACATCGCAGAAAATGTCAAGCCCACCCTATTGTCAGTGGACAATGTGTGCATGTTATCAGGAGAAGTAATTAATCCAGCTGCGGATTAACAGAATAGTCCTCCAGGCAGAGTTTCCTCCCTACCTCATTCATTACTTTGTCCCCGGCTGAATCCCTGCAGTTCATCTTTGTGCTTTGTCATTTTACTGGGAGTCACGGCACTTCACTTCTACCTCCAGACAAAGGAAAACCAAATCAAAAATCCCAGGCAGATGACTCACAGCCACCTCGTGGAGCTGTCTGTGTCTTCCAGTTGCTGATGTCCAGTTAGCTACATCATCTCCAGAACGAAGAAGCTCTGGGTGGGTCTGGCTACCCACAGCTTTCACTTGGAACTCCCCCTTTTCTAACCTTGTAAGTAGCCCTGAAGGTATGTGGGGCTGCTAAAATTAAAACAGTCTGACCCCAGGAATGGGATGGATGATGTGACAGCTGCGTGGCCTTTGAATCAGCTATTAATCTAACAAAGGGTGATTTAGCTCTGCAAGTCACATATACATTATATACATACATATATGTATGTATGTATACATATATATATATATATATACACACACACATTGCAGCTGCAGCAGCACCTATTGGAGATGTGATCAGAGGGCCACCCTGCTGCGCAGGGATCCCTGCCCTCCCTCCCCCAGGGCTGTCTCCAAGCATGGCCACAGCCCCAGCTGCGGGGCCACGTGTCCAGGAGGTGGCAAATCTGTGTTTAGAGCACTTTGTCCTGGGTGAAAGAACACTGCAGCCATGTAACACAAAGGGCTTAAGAGGAATAATATTTCTTGGCTAAGTCAGAGATGTGTGAAAAATTCAAGCTGGTGTGTTGCGCTGCTCTGTACCTACATGGCTCTTGACTCTTCCCCAGGATTTTACTCAGTTGTCCTGTCTCCTTTCCCTTCTCAGTTCTCCAGAGCCATGGCCCCAGGTGTGCCCCCCCTCTTTTAAGCAAGTTTGTGCTTACACATACCTTCTTTCACTCGGATGCTCCCCTGACTCGGATAATTCCTTTCTGCCAGCTGTCTTGTGCCAGCCTCCTCCTCTGCTGGCAACTTGGCTTGTCGACGCTGAGCAAAGTCCCGGCACTCAGCCGTCTCTCCTGCTGCTTGGCCTCACTGTACCCAAACTCTGGAAAAGTGTCTGCGCTGAGAAAGTGAATGCAGGCACGGGTGTGCAACCCACCTTTGCTTTTTAAGCTCTGAACAGAGTTTCATGCACTGAAGTGGGATGGGGCAGGTCCTGCCAGGGGGGTCGCAAGAAAACCCCTCTGTGCCCAAAAGCTGATGCACCAGACAGAGGGTGGATGAGAGGACAAGCCGCGCTGCCAGCATCAGAGATAGGCAACTGAGGCACAGAGGGCTCAACTGTCTTCCCTAATGTCATGCAGGGAGTCCGTAGCAAATTTAAACACCAACTCAAGACTTCCTGTGTCTGGGGCACAGCCACATAAGAGCAGCTTTTGGTATGATAAATGAGGAGAAACCCCAGCAAGCTCTGTCTGGGACCGGGTGCTGAGGCTGGATCCGGTCCCGTGTGGGGTATCCTGGAGGACTGTGGGTGAGAGCTGGTGTGGGCTGGGTGGGAGGCAGCAGGCACTGGGAGGGACGCATGTGACTGGTGACAAGCAGCGGAGCTGCCCCGTTTTTGCTCACAAGTGATTTCAAGGTGACTTTGAAGCGGTGTGCAAAATTTTGAGCAGTTTTGGCCAGCTTCTGAGGGGAAACTTAGTGTCTGCCAGCGGAGACTCCAGAAGTGAAATGACATGCCTGATAGCAAACCTCATGAGACAGATCCTCTGTGGGTGTACCGTTCCCTTGATCCCATTTAGAGTTACGCTGGCTTACAGCCCGTGCTCCCAGCTGTCCTCCCAGGCAGTAAGAAGCACTGGAACAAATTCAGGTGTAATTGCTTCTCACAGAAAAAAAAAAAAAAAATGTAAGGAAAGGCAGGTCTCTTAGTGAGGATAAATCTAGGTCTCATTGTTTTCTTTTCCTTGAAGGAAAGCAGAGTTATGATGCAAAGGCAGAAAGACAGGAATGCTGTAAAACGAGGAAAGAGGGGTGGAAAGGTTTGCCATCTCATGGCCTTTTTTTCCTACATCCTCCTGCCACACAGCAGCTAGCAAAATGGACTTGAAGAAAACCTGAGAGAATGGCTTCATGAACAGCCTTTTACAGAGCCTGGGATAGTTCTCCTTATCATTACGTTGTTTTTTTCACTAGTGCTACTCCATTGATTTTCACTGCAGTGACACAGCTGTAAAACAGGTTTAATGTAGTGGAGAATCAGACCTTATGTATCTAAATTTGTTTTTCAGAACTGTGCCTTCCTTACAGGGAAAAAGAAGTGCCTCGAGTTTAAAGGTGAGCTCCAAATCTTCACTGCACCGTGAAGATTTGCAGATATAAATCCCATTTAGATGACTTTATAAAACACTGAAGTATTCCACAGCATCAGGATTTAACCTTGGGATGTTCACTTGCTGTAATGCGATTAATGAGCCTTTCCCCATGCACAGCAGATATCTAAGCAATTTTTTGTGTATGGAAGTGGAGCAATTGTCCAGCTTTACGCAAATGAAGAGCTACTTCAGTGTTTGCCCTGTGAAGAGACTTCAGTTTCAATGGGCTTCAAGATTGCACTTTTGTGTTAAGTGGAACTGTGATCTTTTTCCAATGAGTGTTGCTATGCAGGGCCAATTTGTGACGTCCATTATTCTAAAATAAGTAACTTCTGCACAGCAGAAATATGCTCCACTTGCACTGCTAATCTGTCTCTCACACAAAGGCGTGTTTGGAAGAAAAGTTATTTATTGCAAGTAATAAATGCAGGTTCTCAAAAGCATTTATAACTTAGTTTCCAGAGTCGGAGCACTCCAGTTTGAAATAATTTCCTTTCAATTTTCTGTATTTTCAATCTCTTTCCTGGCTGTTTCAGACCATATATCGCATACTTAATTATTCGCCGAAAGAGAATCTCAGCCACTGAAAATGGAATATACTTAGCAAAATTCTTCATGCAAGAATCTGTTCTTCAGGTATCAACTATTGCTTCTTATAAGAGAGGAAACCTGGTGCTCTGTTAAATAAGCATGTTATGTTGAAGTCTCCTGCCTCACCTGTGCAAAACGTTCTAGATCTCATCTGTGTAGTTTATGAGTTCTTCTCAGTCATTAGTATAACAGTCCTTTGAATGTCCTCTGGTGGAAAATGGAAACTGTAGTTAACGCTTACCCAGTTTGTCTGAAATCACAGAGGAGAGCTGGGGTGCAGTGGGATTTGAAAACAGCTCGTCTGTGTTTTTATACGGTATCTTTCCCTCTAGATAAGCTGCATCACTGTAAGAGCAGAGCAGTTTGAATTTTTCCCCAAAGGACCCAGAAACCTTAATTTCCTTAGAAACCACATGAGTTACTAGCTATTGAGGACTCCACTTACTTGAGGAGTTCGTATGTTTTTTTGAGACTGTTCTCAAGAAGGCAAAATGCAAATCTATCAATATTTGGAAGGGCTTATAGGGTTAGTTTGGCATTTCTTTACGGCTTTGGCCATCAGGTAACATGGTACTGAGAAGTGCAACTGAATAACTTCTTGACAGCAAAAAAATGAGTGGTTTGCACTCCGGTTTTATTCCTATGTGAGGCTGGCTAAAAGATCCCGACCCTTTTCCTTCCCCTAGCAGCAGCTGGCTGTGGCTGTGCAGCTGCACAGCTCTTGCAGTGGGACAAGGGCTGATTCCATCCTTGTTGTGCAAAGAGTTTGCATACAGGATGAAGTACAGCTGCATCCCTCTCTTGTTTAATAATCATGAACAAATTTATAGGCATCCAAGTAGGTATGCGCATAATTAGCAAAGTAGAAAAGAATGTTTATAGCAAATAATTAATCTGCTTAAAATCCCTACCTGTCCGGTGTGTTAGACTTCCTGATGCCCTTATAGAGCGGGAGGAACTGCAGGCGCTCCTGTCATCTCTCTGCCTTTGGAGGAAGGTAGTAGTTATGGTTCAAAGGGGAGTTAAACCACTGTCCCAACGTCACACAAAATTTCTGTGGCAGTACTGGAAATATCCACATTTCCCTCTCATTTTCAAAATCCTTCCAGGATTTCACCCTCTCTGGCAGACTGTGTTAGTCAAAAGAGGTTTCTCCTGTTTTATGAAAGACCTTCTGCTTGACAACTCTGTCCTCTGAGGAAACATTTCTTCATAACAAATTTGCCTTGTATCAGTTTGACTTGATTTTAATTTTTTCTTATAGCCCACAGCAAAACCTGTACCCTAGTGTAACTAGTTTCCACAACCATCCCTACAAAATAAAGGGCAAGCTGTGTTGGCTGCTTCCCACAGGAGTGGAAAATGACAGACACAGTTGCATCAGCCAGTCCCTTAGCAAAGTGTAAAGCCTGTGTGGGACCCTCGTTCACCAACTGAGTTCGCTGAGCGTAAGGAACCCACACACAGATCAGGCACCGGGCTATACGCAAGGATCTATACGTAGCAGATTGTAGAATGTGAGTTTGTATGTGCAGCCATTTCTGAGGCATTGCTGTATTGCTACTTCAGCCCATTTTAACTGAGACATGTTACACGGCTGGCATTTGTTATCGCCAAGTTATACTTACACTGCTTATGGACGCTGCTAAGTTCCTCTGGAAGACAGAGCTTTCTGGGGATCTTTCTCTCCTCAGCAGTCAGGCTGCTCTAATCACTGTTTAAAGGGAGACTGCGAAAAGCTGTGAGCTAATCTGTAAAGTCAAAGCTCACTTCTCTTTCACTTCCCTCCTTGGGACACGTCTCCAGTATGAAGCTGGTATTTATGCATATGTAATGCCCATGCCCTGGGAGAGGCACTCCTAAGTGAGTCAGGAATTTTCTGTGTGCCCAATTAGCAGACTGCAGCGGTGCCTGCTCAGTTCTGCCACCCTCAACTTCCATCTGTGCCATTGGGAAGAGAGAAGAAAGCTCTTCCCCTGGTACTGTCACAACTAATATGCTGTCCAGACTGGCTGTGTCCAGGAAGACAGGGGATGCCACCCCTTCCCAAGGCTTGTGCCACCTCCTGGGGTGCTGATCAGCGCCCGTGCTGACGTGGACACCTGGGAATGACACAGAGGACAAACCTCACTGGGGTAACTGAAAAAAACCCCAAACACTTTAGGCATCATACTGTGGTCACTGATTTTCCCAGGAGTGGTTTGAACCCAGCAAGAGGAGGCTTTATGCTCCCCCATGAGTATCTGCAGAGCTGTTGGATTCTTTCATGCTTATGAAGTTTGTAGATAACTCACCAGAACTTTTTTGGGCCTGTTCTGGAGGCTGCCAATGCAGCTACGCTTCCAGAAAGCTTGAGCTCTTACTTTGGGGTTGAGCTAGCAAGTATAAATAAGGGTTCAAGTTAGTTTACTGATCCATAAAAGAGGTGCTTTATTTTTTACAGCTGTATATGCGTGTGTGTGCGCACAGGCACATATCTATAAAGAAGAAATATGGGCTGTTCCCTTGGCCTCATCCCGCTTTCCATGAAAAGAAGTGTTCCCCTGGAAGCTGTAGCCATTCGTGTCTCACAATCTGCCACCTGTCAAAGCAATTTGAGATTTACTAGTGACAACTGAGTGCTAATGTCTGCCATCCTTGCCCTGCAAATAGCCGATGCATTCCAAGTCCCACGGCTCTTACGTCAACTCTCCTCCCCAAGATTAGTTCAAACTCAGCCAGTCACCCAGTGGCCATTTGGAGTGATTCACTCTTAGAAGTACATATCTTCGACACTCACTAAAACTTCAGGGGGAAAATGAGTCATTTCATATTATGGAAAGTCATATCTTGCCCTTGGTATTTCTATGTATACATGAGTGATAATAATTTATTTTTGGATAAGTTTCTCCAGTATAAATGCTGCTTCCTTTGATAAAGGTCTTCTTGAGAGCTACATGCTAATATTCCGCTTATTGCACAAATGCTGTAGGAGATTATTTACTTATTTATTCATGCATTTGCAGCAGTGCAGTCGAATGACAGGGAGCTATAGCAGTAGCTGATTGTTGGGAGTCAGCCTGCAGACAGGGTCCCTGTTGCTAGGCTTATCTGTCAAATGTGCATTTGATAACACAGTGAAATCATTCCTTTCTGGCATTTGCTCACTGTTTGAATCACTTGGGCCTGCCTCCTAGACCGTCCAGCGATGACTGTTTTCAGGATGCAGAAAATCCTGGCTTTGCAGGGGAAGCCATTAGACAAGGTATTTGTCACAGTGTCCTGGAGGAGATCTCGGCACTGGCAAACCAAGACCAAGCAAACGGATAAATAAAAGCCTCGGGCCTTAATTCTCATCACCATCCCAACAAACCTAACCATTCAACTTGCGGGTGGATGTGGTTTTGGTCCAAGTGTACCATTGTGCCTCTGCTACCCACAGCAGATCTGTGTTGGCACCTGTGGCAGTTTTGAGACGTGCCAACCCTGATATTGCACCCAAGTACTTCAGCTGCAGCACCCTCCAGATAACAGCCTCACTTTTTTTCTACAAAATACAGCAGCACTTCTGCTTTGGGATCAACCTGGCCTCACCTCAACCAGTTTCACCTGTGGCAGGTCCATCTCCTGCTAAGCCTGCATGAGGTGGGCATGAGTCCTTCAGCAGTTCCCGAGGGGCTCCACCTCTCAAGGAAGCACAAAACCTCCACCACCTTCTCGAGACATCTGCAGAGAAAGGCAGGGAATATCACCTGGCCATGAGAGGCATTTCAGGGTCCTGCCTCAAGGGAAGTGTGACAACTTTCTACTACACTTAAATGTCTTTTAAAAAAGTCTGAGTCCTGAGATTTATATATGCATGTGTGTAAATGTATGTTTATATTATAGATAATGTGCAAATTGATATTTTAAAAGCCAAATGCATAGCTATGTGTCCCAGAGGGGAGACTTGCAAATTGTTGAGATTTTGTTCACTGCCACCTTGCACTGAAGATGATTTGGATATAATTCCTTACTGAAGCAGCCTTCAGCCTAGTCATTCATGAATCCAAAATAACAGCAACCTTTACATCAGGGGCTGTGTGTGGCTCAATAGCCAGATGCTGAACACCTGGGGGTGTTCAGTGCCCCCTGTGCCCACTTGGCCCCTCAGCAGCCTCTCTAGAAGCAGGGTTCAGTCCCACCAGCTGTGGTGGCAGAACCCCGTTTCACAGCCTGCAGCGGGGGACATGGTCTCACAGTTTCGAAGCTTGGCCCCCTGGGTTTTGGGCTGTATCCCTTGCAGAGGAGATGCTTGGTGTCCTTTGGCATGGAGGGAGGGAGCAGGAGAGGAAGCTGAGCAGTGCAGGCAGCATGCGTTGCCTGCAGAGCCATTCCCATCTCCTCCTGGGGCAGGGCGGTCAGTCAAGCTGCCTCGTGTGCCAAGCTTGGCCCAAGACTTTCTCATTTGAGCCTCCTGCCCTGTAGCATACATTTGGGGGGAAATCCCAAGTGCCTTTGTCCTTCTGCATGGACATGTTTTTCCCTCCCTGCTCCTCTCCTGCCTCTCCTCTGGCCTCCAAGGCCAGAGTTCATCCCCGATCTCCAGATCTTGTTCCCCAGGACGGACATCCAAAAGGCAGTTCCCACTGCACCAAATAAACCTGGTCCAAACTGTGACTCTCCCTTCTTCCCATCCTCCAACAGTAAAATGTAATTTTGGATATAAACTATCCAGATTAAAGAGATATCTGAGATATTTTACTATCATGCTGGCTCCTAAGTTAAATAAACACTATAAATTGTGGAGCCAGATTCAGCTCTGACTGAACTTTCACATCAAGCCTTAGTTTGCTGTTGAAATAAGGTGACATAGTGATTTCAAGAGTACTGACTTATCCCCTATTGGTGTTTATGTAAAGAGAGTTCAGCTCATGGACTTCTCCCTGTATCATGGAGGTACTGCCAAATGTTACTCAAAGTGGTGTTTTCCTGCTCGGTCTTGCACTGTTCACCAAATGTTCAGAGGGAAAAATGGGTCTCAGACAGCATCTGTGTAGAAACTGAGCACAGATGTTATATCATTTTGGCTCAGGGTGACAGAACATAATTATCAGAAAACATTTCTAAGTAACAGGCTCGTCTGCTCTATTTAAAATCATTTCTGGCAAATGGTCATACGCCGGCAAACGACCAGCCATCTTCTTATAGCAGAATAGATCTGTGTAATGAATATGCATGGTAACGATATAGGACCTGAGTAAAAGTCAAGTCTGCAAGACGTCTGTCTACTTACAATGAAGCTTTCTTGCTACCTTATAGAGAACAGAAGGAAACCCAAAGGAAAAGACAGACTATATATGATGGAAGATGTATTCCCCAAATGTGACGTTCAGCGAATTGACCATTTTTACTGCAAGAGCAAAACATTCTCAGCTGGTTTAGCAGGAGAAGTAAGGCAAGTACTTTGCATGCCTCCATTAGGACATATTTATCTTTTATGTGACTGGATGACATAAACCAGTGGTTCTCATCTCTCTCTGTAGCTGTGAAAGCTGGCCGTGTTCATGCTTCATTAGGCCTGCTGGAGACAACAGATCAGTGAGGATCTCTGTTGTTTGGCAACCATGGCCATAGAAATTACCAAAACAGACAGAGCAGTGTAGTGCTTCTTGGTATTTTCCCTGCCTGCAGCCCAGCTGCAGAGCACACTCTCCCGTTCTGCTTCTCCCACATTTTGACAGAGACAAAAGCTTTTCAAATCTTTTAAATGATTGCATTCATAGTCTTCAATGTTTTTAAATCCTTCGTGATCACCTTGTTTGACCTTTGTGTGATGGAGGACTTTGAATTTTATCCTCCAGTTCTTAAAATCAAGCACAACGGCTTTTTGCTGAACAGTGCCTGGTACGAAAGTTTTGCCGGTCTAGATATAAAGGCATCAAGTCACGGGGATTGCATGGTGTCCCTTGGTAATGAGTCTCTTGGTTAATACTCTCAGTATTAGAGGTCTGCTAGCATAATGCTTTCCTGAATTCAGTTTCCAGCTGCTCATCGTAGCACTCCCTTGCCTGCTTTGTTAAAGAACCTTCTCCACTTCATACTGCTTCCTTGGCAAGGCACCTGGACACTTCCCTTTGGTGACCTGAGTAGAGATCCTGACTGAGCTCTTAATCTGTAACGACCTTCGACAGGGACCTATTCCCATTGCAGCTTGACAGATCAGGGGGTGCATCTGCAAACTGGAATTAAGTATAAGGCCCTGTGGCCATGTGTGGGCTTGTGCTCTTATGTCTGGCCCCTGTGAGGTGCTTACCATGTCTGTGTGATGCCGAACACTTAATTCCCATCAAAATCTTTGTTGGCGGAGGACATTCAGCATCTTCAGGCAACCTGGGTGACTTGGATGATCAGCTTGTGTAAATGGAGTTTACTGACACCTGGAAGTTCCTGTCCCTGCCAAGCAAAGGGCTGTTGCACCGAAACAGCCACAGTAGGGGTTGCCTCTTGGCCAGCCAGCAGCCTGTTTGAAGGTAATTGGGGAATCCTGGGCATATTGCAGATGATTTGTTGGGGCTGTTGTAATGGAGTTATATGAGGGCAATGGAAGGAGGGAAAGAGGACACTATGTACTTAGAAATTATTTGTGTTATTTATTTATTTCTGGTTTGTTTGTTGGTTTGGGGTTTTGGTGTGGTTTTTTTTTTTCTTAAAGCAACCCCTGACAAGCTTTTATTTGCAAAGAAACATGACGTACTTATCAACAGTAGGAACACAGAACTGTTTGTTGAGCTGTGGCATTTTTAGCTTCTGCTCCCTTGAGCTGCTGCTGAGACATTGAGAAATACTTGTTTAGTGGCCTTAGAGTTGTGTAAATCATTTTAGTCAACAAACTTGGCTGCTCTTTCAAGTTAATGTGCCCTTAAAATGTAACAACATTAGACTATTTGTTTTTGCAATGTTAATGTAAGTACTTCTGCTTATAAACAAGAAGCATCTATAAAAAGGACGCTGCAAAGCAAGTCAGTGCAGGGTGTGCAATAGTGCCGCTTCCACAGTGCTAGCCCTTTCGAGAGAGTGAGCTAAATCACCGTCCTGCTGAAGCCCATGGAAGTGTTTCCATTCTCTTAATCAAGATTTGGCCCTGTAAGAAAACAAGCTCTGGGTGTCAACATACTCTACCTTTCCCAGATGCACAAACGTGCATTTTTACCCTCTGACGGTGTATGGTTAGGCACTGGTTTATTAATGTAAATCCTAAATGATTCCTTAAGTCCATAAACAGAAAACGAAGATGCAAACCTTAAAGCTCTTCCATTAGGTCAGAATCTCCCTTTTCCCATCAATGACAGTTGCCTGCCCCATGGAAGTATGTCGGTAGCTTTCCTTCTGTATGGATTATATCCTGTATTTTGCAGCTTAAACTTCAGTCTTTTCCCCTACTAAAGCCCTGCTGGGAGAATTCAGTCATGCAAAGGCATTAAAGTCAGTGGCGAGGATTCTTACTGACTTCAGTGGAGTTTGGATCAGGGCCGTGTAATTAAGCCACAGAAAAGGCTGTTTTGCTGTAGTATCTTTTCCTGGTTTAACAGTGCTACCTGGATAGGACCATATAATCTCCGTCCTACACGTCTAATAAAAATGGCACCAAAAGCTACTGAATAGCCAGTAAATTGCTGAAAGGTTGTTGCTGTTATCGGTTGACTTATTTGTTGCCACTTTAACCTATTTTTTCCTCTTTTTTTTTTTTTTTTTTTTTTTTTTTATAATTATATAATTTATCTT
>VYXH01012561.1:314735-341362 GCA_013397275.1 Burhinus bistriatus | reverse complement strand
CTTTTTTTTCCTTTTTTTTTTTTTTTTTTTTTTTTGTTTGTTGGCAAAACATCCTATAACTTTCCCTTTTACTTAGGTGATTGAGTTTTGCCAGCTGATGTCCCGGCTACATGGACTGTATTCATATACCTCTGAAAGAAAGGTCTTTGGATAAGCTGTAAGAGCAGTGTGTTATGTTCCCTACCCATCCTCTATCTCCATTTTGCACTTTGGACTTTGATGACGACAGCCATGAAGAGGCTGGTATGGGCATGCTTAGTGGTGTGACAGCCTGTTTCGATGTGCTTGTGCACAGGGAGTCTCTCCCAGTCCGGAGGCTTTAACTGTGCTGGAAAGCAGAGCTGCTGCTTGGATGACAAAGGGTCTGATCTCGATGATTGTCTCAGCCCTTCCCTGAGGACATGGGATGAAAGCTCCTGACCCTGATGTGAAAAAGCATGTAGCTGCCTGCACTGTAGCTGTCGGCTATCAATCACTGTCTCTGGTGCAGCCCACTCTTCTGAAGTGTGTTTCATCTGTAGTAACAACAACCGCCTTCCGATTTGGGGCCTCAAATGCTTCAAAGGAGCCTCAGCTCCTCTCTGACAGATGCTTGGCAGGATCCCCTCCCCCTGTGATGCTCATCCCAGGTGTTTCTGAGCTCCCAGACACCCCAGCAGAGGCAGCCTGAGTAAGAAACCCGCAGGGTCCCCAACCCTATGGCTGGGCTCACAAGCAGAGGGCTGCAGGAAGAGGAGGGTGGGGGGGAAGGACCTGGAGGACTGAAGGACTGTGATGTCCTTTCCTTTCTTGGAGAGGTGGGAAAAAACAAGGTTTTTGATTAAGTACAAGAAACCTGTCCATAGGGTTGTTGCAATGTGCTAAATAGCGTGTGTAATATTGCAAATAATGATTCTTTTGATGACACCATGGTGTGAGGGGTGGCGGTTTTTACTCTAACTCAGCTGCCTTGCTGGGGAGAAGGGAGGCAGCTGCCCGCAGACCTGAGCAGTGTGTCTGGGAGCACCAGGGAGGGAAACGTGTCCTTCCTTCCCCCTTCCTGCACCTCATGCAAGAACTTTGCTTACAGCTGTCTCCTGAGTCAGCCTCAACAGCACAAGGTGCGGAGAAGCTTTTGGAGAGGCTTTGACTTTGCTTCTCCAGCCTCCAAGAGTGGCCAGGCCTCCTTCCTTCCTTCCTCTGGAACTGCCTCTGAAGGAGGAGGAGGAGAACAAGGAAGAGGAGAAGGAGGAGGAGGAGGTCTCAGGACTCAGGTGGCCAGACCAGAGAAACAAAAGCAAAAACAAAACAGGGGAATCTATTTCCCATGGAAAATTATCAAAACGAAAGGTTGCCAAGCCTGTCCCTGCTGCATCAGCAGTGACTGTAAAGATGAGGATAAGGTAGCTACTTTCATAGCTGGGCAGAGGGAGGAAGGCCAGAAGCTTGGGAGAACATCTGAGGAAGACATTCAAATAAACAGCAGGTAGGGCAAAGGGGCGGGCACCATCTTCGATAATGCAGACTCCAGAGAAAGGAGAGAAGAAGAATTTGGAGAGGAGGTAACAGGATTGACTGAGGGTGGAAATGCCCAAACCACAGACTGCTGGGGATGGATGTGGGGAAGAAGAGTGAACAACCCTTGTGAAGGAAACAGCACGAAGTGGATTAGCAGCGAGCTGGATGCAAAGGGATGACTCAGTAGCGATGCCTCCATTACAAGAGCAGTTGAGGGGGAGTCTTGAAATGCTAGCACAGGGAGGAAGAGGCCAGGCATAGGTGTAAGAAAGGAGGAGGAGAGAATAAATGCAATAAAACCTTTGGATGAAAAAAAATAAAAATCTCCCTGCCTAAAGCTGTAACCAAATGAATTCAGAGCTGTTCGTGGCACTGACATCAATTCTTTGTAATGGGAATAAGGGGAGAAAGTAGGAGGAAAAAGAGGAAATGAAGGAAATTAATTTTTGGCAGTAAAATTTATCAGGAGCACTTAGGTACTTCTGGAAATGTTATTCCAAATTTCCCAAGTAGCAGAGGTCGTGGCTCAATGAGATAGTAAATCAACTTTCAGGGCACTTAGCGCTGACCCAAATCCATTGCAACCATATAACACAAAACAGTGAGCTGCTATTTTGAATCCCGTTGCTGCTTCTTGTTCACTGGACAGTGTGTTTTTGGATGGGTTAACGTTATTACAGCAGCTTTCATGCTAGATCAGGTGCCACACATCCTCCTGAAGCTGGCACGAGGCCAGGGTGACAGAATAAAGCTGCACAGACCTCAGGCCATGTGTTGTGGCTAATTGAACGGAGAGGCAACTGTGTGAGCGTGACTGCTCAGGCTCAGATTTGTCCTGCCAGGTGACGTGCTAGTGCTGAGAGCTGATGCTGACAACGGCAGACCCGCAGCCTTCAGGGCTGAAATCCTGCTGGTGGGTGATGCCAGCGGCTCTCAAAGGCCAGGTGTGCAATGAGCTCCGGGTGGCAGGGGGAGCAATGGGGCCTTGGGAAGCCCCTTGGTCCCCAACTTCCACTGAAACAAATGCATTGGGAGATTGGGTTCTTTTGAAAACCCTGCTGGGTGCCTTTACAAATGTGCCTCTGAGTGCCTAATTCTCACCAGAAACCACTCAAATTGTGAAGTTTCTCCATCACTTCCGCAGACTCGAACATCACCTTACCCTGTGGCCATGCTTCCCTGGGCTGGGCTGACCTGCTGGACCTTGCCTCCCAGGGATGCCTTTGGCTGGCAGTTTGGAAGATGCTGTCAAGAAAATTTAGGAGTTGTCTAATTCACAAGGGCTCTGAATGGTCCTTCTTCTCCGAGGGTTTCCCTCATTGCAGGGATGAGGAACTTGGGGAAGCCGCAGCAGCCGTGCTGCCTGAACACCACCCCTCTCTGGCCCAAGGCCAGGGCTGTGGTGTACAGGAAAGGCCTCATTGACAGAGCCTGAAATCAGATGTGACCCTTTGGCCTGGGAGAAGGACTGTGGAGCCTGATGGCAGCTCACAGGGGGAAAGCAGTGCCTCTTTAATACCTAGCAGGACATGGGCAGCTTCAAGCTTTCCTTCAGCAATCCAC
Source organism: Burhinus bistriatus (assembly GCA_013397275.1). Lineage (NCBI taxonomy): Eukaryota > Metazoa > Chordata > Aves > Charadriiformes > Burhinidae > Burhinus > Burhinus bistriatus. The sequence goes on along the minus strand of VYXH01012561.1, from coordinate 338,302 downwards.
AGTTCTTGGAAAATGGCACTGTGTATTTTGGAGTGCTATGCAGAATAACGGTATGATCAAAGGCACCTTAGGGTAGGAATTTGGTTGCCACGAGAAGCTCCAAGGATAGCATGGCGCAGAGAGAAAGCACCTCCTTTTGAAGAATTTCCTATCATGAAGCTGAAAGACTTTACACTTCAACAAGCCGAGGACCTTAAAAGAAGAGTTTCAAGGCAAAAAAAGAAAGCCCTTCTAAATTGCTGTGGGAGGTGAGCTCAGGTCTATGAGAGACATCACTAGTGCTATGTCAACATGACAGTGATGCAAGGTTGGGTGAGGTTAGCTCTAATGGCACACAGCTAACAGGACGCCTGGGGCGCCGACGTGAAAGGAGCACTCCAAGTTGCTAATGCCCTCATCTGGGTCAGCAACTAATAGTCGGACACTGATTCACAGCACTTCCCTTCCTCGAGAGGTCCTGTAAATATATGTATTTTTTTAAACAGTAAGGAAATGAATGGCCATGCTGAGGATTAAGCGCTCCTCACGTCTGACCTCAGGCATGCTGGCTTTGTCCCAGCCCAAGCTGTCTGCTGCCGAGGCACTCCTCTCCAGCTTTCTCTATGTTTTCCCCTCGCCCTTTACCCCGCTCCCTTCTCCTCCCTCTCCCTGTATTGGGGCCATCCAAAATTGAGTTCCTGCTCTGGCATGGAGTGGGAAACAAGTGTCGAAATCCTTCTTTTTGGTGGTTTGTGGTTTTTTTTTTTCTTTTCTGTGAAATGCAATTCTTGCTCACTGATCATCTTATTCTTGGTATATCCCCTGCTGGATGCCTCACCCCTTTCCCTGATCCCAGCTGTGCACAGCTGCACAAAGATGTTAGTGACATTGCAAGAACCGCCTCCTCCAGGGGCTTGGTCTGGCTCTGAAGCCACTTCACTGGTGCCAGCTCCCGCTCTCAGGAGGTCTCTGCTTGCCACAGCTCGAACTGGCTGGCATGGAGGCCAGCTAGAGCCCACTCACACCTACCACTGGGGGCTATAGCCAGCTCGTGCCCTGGGCTACACATGTACACACCATGAATCTTCATAGGGCTTCTAGTAAAACCCTTCAATTGAAGAAATGTTGTTATTCATTTTTTGGGGGGGCTATTCCTGTTCAGACTTTAAATACTGAAACAAATATCTCAATCAGTTTCAGTGGGATCCCTTAATCTAGGTCTCTCAGCTTCCCTTTCATCCCCAATTGCTCTGTGATCCAAAGCCCAGCCATTTCTGAAAAGGACATGTCCTTCAGGGCAACATTTTACGCCTTTCTTGATGTCTTTTGTTTGTCCCCTAATGTAAACTCTCTCTGTGACAGGCTTTTAGCATGATTCTTTCTGTGATAAGCTGTTCAGTGTTTTTTTCCTTTGGGTTTTGTCTGTAACAAAAATGATTTACCATTGGGAAGCCTTTCCTTGCCTGTTTTTTATCCCAAATTTCCTGCATCTTGCCATCTTATATTTCATTTCTCCCCTTTATGTGTGTTTGCCACTGCATCAGTCTCCTCAGTCAAGCTGATGTTCTGAAGTTTTTCTGGGGAAAAGAGATTGTTTCCGAAACCAGGTTAGGTAGGTCAGGAAAACCTGCCATGTAAGCAGAATTTAGACCAGCAGAAGAATATACCTTATTTTATTCAGGGAGGACATTAAGATAAATCTTCCAAATCATCCCCTTCCAAAGACAAGCTTAGTCTGCTTTAGGAGACGCGGCTGACATAAATCAGCCAGCTTAGCTGGTAAAGGCATTGTAGTGTAGACAAGTGCTCCTAAGTGAAGCTGACTGAAGTGCCAGTGGTTTGACTCAATTGCCGTACGTCAGTTAGGTAAGGTCACCGCTTTATTCAGGCAGCGTTTCTGCAGATTCATGTAGACCCCCAAGGGAGTGATGCTCTGCAGTGAACCTTTTTGCATTCGTTATTTTCACGTCCTGGGTGTCTTCTGGCAGTCATCTTATGCATCACTGCTTGATTCCAGCCTCTCGTATTCTCAAGTCTGCTTTACAAGTAGGGTGGGATCTGGCTTGCAGAGCTCGGGGTTGTCTGGGCTTGAGTGAAGTGAATCATCCTTGCAGAATAATCTCCATTCTCCACCAATGCTGGACTGCAACACGCCGTTCCTATTCAGCAAAGCACATAAGCCAATTTTTGGCTCCATTTCTGTTCGGCAGAATGTTTAACCATGAGTTTAATATGAAACTCATGCTTAAATCCCATGGCTTATTATTGGATTTAGGTGAATGTCCACACTGCATCACTGAATGAGAAGAGGATTAATTACAAGGAGGGAGGAGCTTTGCTGAGCTGAGTTCGGATGGAAGAGTAGTGCACTCCTGCCCCAAGGCTTCCCCCCTCCACCAGCTGTGCATCCGACAGTTTATTCCCAGTATACAGTGTTGATATTTTAGTCTTGCTTCAAGGGACATTTTTGTAGTGTTGGATTTGCCAGGTGAAATGGCCTGTGGGGTTGCTCAAGACCTTGGTGAGCATCTCAGTTTTGCTGTGTGGGAAGTGTGATGGCAGCTGGGTGATCCTATGCAGAGGGCATCCCTCTACACACTTGGTTTTTCTCACCTCCGGCTTCAGACAGTGGAGATGGAGGAGGCACGCGAAGCACAGTGGGCTGATCTGAGTGCTTTTCCATAGCACATTTCACACAAGCTCAAAAATGAAATACTTAGTTGCTGCAGTGTGTTTTTAGAAGGGAGGCGGTACAGCTCCATTTGTACACTGTCCAAGAGCAGTTTGGGCAGGGCACCACATGTCTGCTGGTCTCTGTGAAGGGGTTCTTGCTTTCTGTAAAGGAGATTCCTCCCTCCCTGTTTACTCCTTGTAGAAAATGCTAAACTGAATATGTTTTTAGAAGCATACTGTCTTCACTAAGTCCTATGATTTAGACAGATCTCTTCCTCTAAGGTAGGAGATGACATCATGTTCATGAAATTTTTCACACAGCCCCATCTTGTCCTTAACTAGTTGCCATAAAACATGGTAATCCCTTACAGAGCTGCATTTCTGTCCCAATTGCAGCTAAGATGAACATAGCCCAGAGTCATGATCAAAGAACGTTGTACCTGTCCCTAAAGCTAGACCTCAGAAAAAGTGTAAAAATGTTTAATGAGCTAAGCAGGGTGCAGTATGATAGACGGGGCCCGTAGCAGCTAGCCCACACAGAAGGGAATACAGGTGGAGCTGTTATGAAGGTCATGCTGTTGGGATTTGATCAGTTAAAACTGGATGCTGGGTAGAGCAACTCTTCTGCAAGCTATCTTGAGCCCTGAGCAAAAGCTGGACACTGCATAAAGATTGATGGTGTCAATCCCTGAGTGCTGACGAAAAGCCCAACTCTATGGGCACAGACCAAGCTCTCAGTCTTTGCACCTCACTTTTCCGAGCCTTTACAATGGGAATAATAATAGTTGCTAACCTCCCAGCAGTGTGGCGTTGGCTGTGTATAAACAGTGCTTTAAACAGAAAGTCTGAGCGCACTTGGTGAAACTCCATCTAATTGCTTATGGACCTAAATTTAGCAATCGGCTTTTCCAGTGTTCCCATTGTATCCATTAGCCTGAGAAATCTGTACCCCCCTGCAGTGGCAGCAGAGGACTGATCTGTGGCTTCCAAGGGTGCAAATCAGAAGCCTTTCCTTCAACTGAGTGGAGGTGTGCCATTGCTGGGCTGTGGTAAGTGAGAGGACGTTCACCGCAGACTATTATGATTTGTAGAGAAAAAACATAGAGCTTAGTCATCAAAACCAGGGGTTAGTCATCAAAAACAACCTACCTTCCTCTTAAAATATAAAAAGGCTTAAAAGTTGGGTAAGGTTTAGAGGGCACTAAAAAAACACCGCTATTACAATTGCCGGCATTAATTCCCATCAGGTAGCCTTCCTTCCCCATTTGATGCCGAGACTTACAGCTTCATGTCTGCTGCCAAATGCTTTAGCCCTGGTGCCCATAAAAGGTTTCTGCTGTAACTGTCTTGTTATCAGACCATCAATGTCCTGACACTTCCTAGTGATTAATCCTGTGTTGAAATGAAATTAAGTTTCCATATATTTGGCAGAATGACCCCAGGACTTCCTATTTGGGGAATACAAAGAATAAAGCATCTGCAGCCTACAGGAAGCCAGAGTCTCTGATTTCCTGCAGAGGCAGAACAAGAACAAACAGGGAACACATATTTCACAGCGGCAGTCGAAAGTGCACGTAAGAGCCCTGGCGGCCCCCATGATGAAAACAATTAGAAGGGGGAACATCCATGGTCCCAAAATTATTTGTGGGTGTTTTGTTACATACACAATATGCCATTAGAAAATAAATGTAACTCAAGTTAATGTTTTTTCCAGGTGACTATTAAACTTTCCCTTGGCATATGTCTTTTGGTTTACATCAGCAAGATTGTACTTGTAAAGCAAGTGAGTTTTATATTGCCATTTGCTACGCTAGGCTCTCTAAATCCATTTGTGCTTAGGAAAACACAGTGACATTTTCTTTGATGGCTTTGTTTAAATGAGCCAGGCCAGATTCAGGCTGATGTAAACTCCAGTGAAAGGGGCAGGAGGAGGTGATAAGGCAGCAAATCCTACTTGCAGCCAGCCTAGCTCTGACTTGCGATGAAAGGCACATGGGGAAGTGGAGGCACCAGCCTGTCTTCTGGGGCTGTGCAGCACAGTCTCCCTAAGAGAGTGCCACTGCTGCCTCTACAATGCAATTTAGCAGCTCTACACCCACAAAAGGAAATGCTTCCAAGTGCTTCCAAATTGCTGGCTACGCCTTGCACTAATGGGCATCATCGGCTTAAAATTAGACCTCTGTCTGAATAATGCTTCTACCTGAATACATATACTTGTATGTGTGCATGTGTATATATAGATGTGCGTGTGTGTATGTATAGACAGAGAAAAACCTGTTCTGTTTATCTGCCATATTGTTGGGATTATCTCGGTCGTTGCAGTCTATTTTCTTACCTTTTTCAGATGGCTCTCACTCCGCTACAGCCGGTTTTGCCAGTGTCAATGGTTCTGTTGCTGCTGGTTCTTGTCAAAAGAAATTGTCTTATTTGTGTCCTGCAAAGGTACCATATTGCCACAAACACTGTGTCTAAGAATATCTTGTTTCCTACAGTTTTATATCAGTCAAGCCTCTTTCAATGCTTCCAAACCCAAACTGGAGTGAAAGAGGGGAGACCTAGGTGCTGCAGGATGTTTCCATGGGGAAAGGTCTGACCGGTTGCTGGTTAAGACAGCTGTCCTTCAGCAGGCAGAAATGGGGCTAGTGTGTTTCCCTGGGAATTTGCTTGTCTTGGCATTTTTAATAAATGGCTGACTAGAAACAAAATGCAAACTGTTGTTCTCCTTTAAACCATGACTCCATACGGGGAACTGGTTTTGAAGCTCCAGACCTGAAAGAAGACTCAAATCATCCAACCATGGTATTTTTCTGAAAGGGTATTTTAACTTTTTCTTTGAGATGTTAGCCTTAGAGTGGATGTTTCTTAGCCCTGAAAGTATCAAATGCATGAGGAGCACAGGATGTGGCTCACAGATCCTTACTGTGGTGACATTGAGAAGATCATGTTGTATCAAACAAGTCCCAAGAGAACCGCAGAGAACTATGAGTGAACTAAGGACAAGTTTACACCACAAAATGCTGCTTGCCACTGAAATGCCAGAGGCAGTGGGAATCAAAGCTGGTGTGTCCACATGGTACAGGGAGCATTTACTGGATAGAGTCTAGACACATTGACTTGGCGACTGCCTGGAGTTAATAAGCCCTTTTTCTTAATTTATGCTCTTGTCATACGGACTTTGTTTCCCCTGCAGTTTGGTAAAAGGCTCAAGGAGTACCTGTTTGTGCTGAAATCTGCAGGGATTTAGGGACGCAGCAGAGAACAAGGTCATTCACAGAGAGACACTAGATCTGCAAGACTCTCACACTACAATTCTGTGTCTGCAAGGAGCTGGGCTACGCTACCTTTTCACTTGGTTCTCTGCTCTGAGTTTTACAAGGCACCATGTGTCCCTGTCTCTGCCAGTGGGCTGGTTAAGTCTCTCCCAATTATTCCAGAATGAGTAACGTACAGATGAATCTACGCAATGCTGCCAGCTCTTGTGATTTTGTAAGTCTCACAATATTTGCTTTTTGTTCGCTTGGCTTTTGCTCCCAGATTAATGCAATGGAATTCTTCTTCCCATTAGCAAACAAGAGGAAGGGAAAAAAAGTACTCCAGGTGTCCAGTCTACCTGTCAGGAAAGGAAAGCCAGGACCTGTGACACAGGAACCCCCTGGCTGTTAGAACTGGGCTCAGACACGTCACCCCCACGAAAGCTGCGGCTCCATCACTGCACTGTGGATATTGTTGTAAATAACCCCTGCTCAATAAATTGGACTATTCTCTCACTGCTGCCCACCCCCGTCCATGCATTATCTCATCATTCTTTTCTCTTACAACAATTGCGCTTTCCTGCCGAGAGCTTCTGGTGGTTTTCCACTCCTCCAAGGGAAAGACTTCAGGGACAGTGCTCCCTTCCCCACGCGGAGGTGCCGCAGTCAGGTGCAGCAGGGCCCAGGCTGAGCCTCAACAGCCAGGGCAGGAGACCAGCCAAGGCAGACCTCTTAAAATAGGCAGCTGACCTCCTTGGCAGCTCTGGCCTGAAAGAGGGCCCAGTGGAGAGGCCAGGGATACCCTGTAGCATCTTTCCTCAGCAAACGCAGGGTGCCGCCCAGGTGGTGGACAGGCCACCCCCAGGACGCATGGGTGCCATGGGTGGGAGCTGCTGCCGCATGGTTCATCCTGCACAGGAACTGCAGACCTCTGCCATTTTTAGCAACAGACGTCCCTCACCCATCAGTCAGGGCTGAGCCTCTCAGCCACCCCTTCAAACACAGATTTCCTCTATTATACTGTCAAGCCCCATGTCCTGTAGGAGAGGCACAGGGGACACAGCTTTTCTTCTATGCTTTTGCCATCTGGCCATTGCTTGCAGCGGAGGCTCTCTCTGCACGGGTGACTTAGCAGTCCAGATGTCCCTCATTCGCAAACCCTTCAGGCAGCCCCGTGACCAAGCACGCCGCCCTGGCCTACCCTGAACATGATGCACTTTCTTCCACAGCCCCCAGGCTAATACTTATCACAGCAACACTTCAGTTTAGGTCAAAGGGAGCATTAACTCTTGGGGAACCTTGATCTAAAGACCTTGATCAAAAGATCTAAAGAAAGATCTTTCTTCAAGGAAAAGGTAGCCGGACTGCAAAGGTTGCTATATACAAACAGATTATCTTGTTCAGCAAGTTTGTACTTTTATTCTTCTACTTCCACTGTTAAAACCCACCATCGCAAGTGAATCTGTGAATTGTAGACGTGATGCATATCTGGAGATGGAGAAGTCATTCTGCTGCTGCTTCTGTTGGTCAAGCCATGTTCCTTTCGTGAGCACATCAGGTATAAGCATCCCCTTCCCTTTCTCTCTCATGGACACTAAGCTCTCCTGGCTGTGGCTCTCAGGCTTCATATGATGAGAAGCAGTAGTTACCTGCGGCACCACTGTGACTGCCACTGTTTGCTTTGTAAGCTGTAATGTAGCAAAGCACCTCAAGATGCTGTTTCCATGTGAGCGACTGGAAGTAACTGTAAAGTTTTTCGCTGCCTTGACAAAAATGCAGGCATCTGAGCTCGACTGCTTCAGTTCTGCACAGGGATAACCTCACGGAAGTCATCATCGCTGTTTTGTAACGTGCACCGCAGATGGAAAATGCTGTAGTTTTTTTTGGTGGTGTAACTCTCCTGGTGTAATCATTACCTAAGGATTTAATCAAAATCACTGTTGTGTTATAAAGGTGTCAGTGAACAGAGAATCCGCCTCATATGTCAGAAGTGATAACATTTTCCTGATACAGCACATAAATTGCCAGGCAAGTGTTCTCTTCATTTACATCACTTTCTCCCCAATGTAACTCCATTAATTTGACAATTACAGGAGGGGTGTGGATCTCCTGGGAGGAAGCTCACCTTTACGGTTCTTGAAATTGATGACATGTGGGTTTCCAGCAGCTTAGCTGTGATTGTTCAGCAAAAATGAGCTCTACATAGAGCTGATGAAACTGCACGCACCAGGGTCATTCACAGGTAACGAGCAACCAAGTCTTGTTTGCATTGTTTCAGAGACTGTTTAGAATTGGAAACCCATAAATGAATGATAAGATCCTTTGAGGAAAGAGAGTGTTAAACTTTCTATCCTTAGCCAGTCTGTAGCCTGAGTAGGAACAGCCATGGCAAGAAACTTCAGGATATCTCCAGTCCATCCCTTGCTCAATGACAGAGAGGAGATCAGCTCAGAGGAAGGTCTGACCCTGACCTCTTAGCCTATACCGCTTGCAACACCATGCAAGGGACATTTTTGCCCTGCCTTTTGATGGTGTGACTGTATTTCTCGTATTCATTTTCATGTCACTTGGCTCTGAAAAAAAGTTGGGATTTTCTGCTTACAGTTTGAAATGTGTAGATCACTTTAAAGCTTTTATCCTAGCACAAAGCACTCTAGGAGCAAAATATGTTGCTGGATCTTGTGTGAGGTTGCATGTAGTTTATACAATGCCTGATGCAAATTGCAAAACTTTGACGTTTGAATAGGGAAACTTCTGGTCTGCACTGTAGGTCTGGCTGATACGGAGCACTTCTGTGCTTCAAAGCTATTCTAAGATGTCAAACATTTTGAGTTAATTAGGGCTAGGAGCTGTTTCACTGTTTGAATTTGTGACAGCAGAGAGTTAAATAAAGCTTTGCTTACAAAAGCTCTCACTTGGAAATACACACAAAGCTGTTCAGTGTTAATTCCCAAGTTTGCTTTACGGTTTTCAGGTAAACATTTTCTCTCCTCTCAGTCTCTATGAAGAAGCTCTTCCAGGTCTTTATTTGCCTTCCTTTCACAGCAGAGTTTGTCTAGGCTTGATGGGGATTGTGCTAACTTTGCCATCAAGTCTGCAGGAAGACAGTTAAAATACTTTCTACTTGTGCACCAGCTCTGCAGGATGATCGCTAACAGAGGGCTGGAGATTCAAATTTAATAGCAGTACTGATATGACGAGCTAAGAGTTTACAGATGACTTCTGACAGAGCATTTAGGGTTTTAAGAGAGGTTCATGGCTTCAAGTTGAAAAAAGTGTCCAAGACCGTGACTTGAGCTAGATGATGGTCTCTTGACTAGGTTTATTTGTGAAATTTTCACTAAAAGAATTTTACAGATAAGATCTGTAGTCCTTCTTTATTAATAGGGGGAATACACTAAAACAGAAAAAAGAAAATGTATCCTGGCATGATGTGAGAAAACTCACTTCTCTATGGCATCTAAAGGGTTAATCAGAATAGCTTGGGCCTCTAAGACAGTTATGAAACCTTTTGTCTTACCAAGGCCTGAAATTTGGGGCTGTAGAAAGGCAGGTCTCATCCCCACCTTATGAGATGAGACTGAAGGAAACCACTTGGCCGGTCCCAGTCGGTGTCCCTCACTCCACCAGGAATCTATGGGACCGCAGCCCAACACCTTTTGGGAAGCCTCCTCGAGGTAATCCCCAGCTGCTCTGGCAGCTTCTCATCTCTTCCCTGACCATGTGCCAGCATGTGGCCTTTTGCACAAGTGATTGGCACTCATCTGTGCCTGGAGAAGGAGCTCCCCCATCCCCTCACCCTGCTGTGATTGCCACAGTGCGGGATTTCCACCAGGCAGGCCACATGTCCTACTGCTGGAGGCTGCAGTCCAAGGTTTCCTGGTGGCTGAGAGCCCAGTCTCATACTGCAGCCCCCAAACCTTGCCAACCCATGTCCCCAGTGCCACTAATGGCTTACCTACCAGTTGCAACTGCTTAGGAGGTACAAGCAAATTTGTATGTCTCCTACGAGACGTCTTGCCCCAAGGCACTCCCTTAGATGGGTCGGAGCCCCTGGCTGCAACCTAGCACCTCCCACTGACTGACTGGAGGCATCCATCCTGCCCCACCACATGAGAGGCCACTCCCCGTCGTGTTTTTATCAGACGTGCCAGAGGCACTGTGGGTGAATAGAAGATGAGACAGCACTGGGGAGCACACCAGCTGTGAGTCACGCTGGGGATATACAAAGTGGTTGAGCTCCCATCACTTACATATCCTGGGGGGGCGGGGGGGTATGTTCAGCTCTTCACAAGGCATTTGTCCCACAGTAAGGCAGGGGAATAAACTATCGGCACCCTGCCTTATCAGCCTTAGCCTTTTCATTAAGGATGAAATAGCTAATTGGCATTTTCTAAGCAGCAGCTGATTTTGGCAAAAATTTCCTGGAAGCCTGGCCCAGGAATGAGAAATCACTTTCAAAGATCTTGCAGAGTGAATGGGTTGTCCGCAAATTAAGACCGTTTATAGTTGTAATATCCGCTACTAGTTCTTAAGATACTTGAATGGCATTTCAAGGCTAGAGCTGAGGATTCTGTTAGGATGTAGAACATTCCTCCTCTGCTTTATTAAGGTCTTGTCTATACTGGAAAAAATGAAGTAAAATGTTTTATATCAGAAAACCAAAGCAGACAGCTTCATGCAGACACTACTATGTGACATTAGAGTCTCTTATTGATTTCACTTATGCCTCTTGGGAATAGCTCACATTTAAAGTTAAATCTAAAAGGTCATTTTTATACTGGAATAAGGGTATTTACATAGGGAAGAGATCATGGTGTAACTGCACTGTATACCTGGCTGCTCATGCTATACCTAACTACAGAACTTAGTAGGTAACTGCTAATGCTTCAATAAGTAGACAAGGTCTTTGAGATTACGTGAGGCAGTAATTCCAGATCTAAATTTTGGCACAAAGACAGGCTTGAGGCTTATTCATATACATCAGGGTTCAGGCCCTCAACTGGGGTAAGCTGATGCCACTCTATTGATTTCAGAAAAGCTAAACCAATTTACAGTAGATGAGAATCTGCTCCAGATTTCCCAGCTGCCCTATCAAAAATCTTCTCAGAGCATTGACTGAGGAAAGAAAAAAGGTCTCAGCCTGATTTCAAAGAACATAATAGACCTTTAATTTAATTGACTTAATTTTATTGGCAGTTATTGTATGATGAAATGAAAACAGATGATCTGGATGAACAAGAAAAGGTTAGATGGGAGTAACCCATTAGCAAATATCAGGGCATCATCCTATTGTCCTCATTTAATAAGGGAACGGGTCAGTAAGTATAATCATAAACATTTTTACATTTTAGTGAAGATTTATTTGACATAATTACTAGCGGAGAGATGCATTCTTGGAAAAGCAAATGATTAAATAGTCTAGCAGACGAGAAGCTAGCTCCTTTATCTGGCATAAAATGGCACAGCTCTACAGATTGACCTGTTTAATTTCACCTTTTACAGCAGCTGAGCTATTACTTTGGACTGCAGTGGGATAGTTTATATTCTTATCTTTTCTTTGACAATTTTTGTTTACTTACAGCTTCTCTTGCCTGTCTCTAATGTCCTAAGCAATCTCTGCATAGATGTAACTTGATATGCATTCTACCTGAGGGAGAAAAACTCAGAGAGAGAGTTGAGTTTCTTCTCAGGGCTCGATCATGGGTAAAGCTGCAGGTCCAACATTTATGAACATTTAGCATCCAACTGCATCGGTGCTCGGGACAGCACAGGAGACAGCTCAGTTTGCCGATCAGTATGGCCGTTCCTTGGCCTGCTAGCGAGCACGGCTGCTGCCAGGATCTCCATAGGCATGTCATTGAACTGCATTGGCGGGGCCACCATCCCTTCTTCCACTCCAGGTCTTCCACCTTCCTCCCCCCAGCCCTGGGCATTGCCTCTGGATGCTGCCAACCTCTGCCGATTTGGCATTGTGCTTGCTGGATCTTGAGAGCCAACAGGGCCCACGTGAACACGCTGCAATGGCTGGGCCATGAAGGTGGGCAATGTGGACACGGGGCTCTGTGGAGTGGGCCAACAAAGCAGGTTACCTGTAGCCCTCCAGGCCCAGGAGAGAAGGGAAGGGGTGGGCTACTTTGGAAACCTGCCCACCAGACGTGAGACCTCGTCTGAAGAAGCAGCTTCTCCCTATGCCTGCTCCGTGTGCCATGTACCACATGGTCCTATCTTGCATGCTATGCAACCAAGCTTTCAGCTGTCTGAGGCTTGCTGGAAGTCCATCCAAACAGGATTTAAAAGCAACACTAAAATCTCATCCAAGGACAAGAGTACCCTGAGGGAGCGAATATCATACAATGTGAAACAGAGAAAATTCAGATCAGTTGCAGGGAAACCAGACATGATTCGTCACTTAATTCTTTGCTCATATAACTCACCCGTGGTGGGTGCCACTTGTGCAGGAGTGAAGTAAGTTTTAACAAAAGACTGACCAGACCAAGCTTGAAAAAAAGCTTTTCTGAATTGCTACCTGTGAATAAAAAACTAAAAAAAAAAAAAAAAAAAGGTTAGAGTTTTCTTCATTTTAGCTGGACTTGGTTAGAATTAAATACTCCAGAAGTGCAGCTTTATTTTGTGTTTATGTATGCTAGGGTTTGATTTGCCCCTGTAGGTGCAAGACCTGTAGGTGCAAAGGTGGGACGGGCTGCCCCTACCTGGAGCTCCCTGCTGCGGAACGCCAGCCTAACGCTCCATCACCTGCGGCTGCCTGAGGGTTGCCCCACTCCTCTCACTTGTAGAGGCTCGGCCAAATCCTGCATGAGCACCCCAGGCACTCAGGAGATCATAAACCCTGGCTTGGGCTTTGCCATGCTCCAGACCAGCTCCCTCGTTTCATGCCAGTTTCTGTCCCCATGTGCCTACCCCAGCTCTTCGCTGCGGAGTTCTGCCTCCACAGCAGAGGGAAGAGCTGCTTGTCCTCCGGCCGGGATGCTGGATGCTACCGTCATATCACCAGGGGTCCCTGTCCCTGTCAGAGCACCTCCTATGGGTCTGCCATGGAGGAACGCTTAGGCTCCGGTGGTTTCTGCTCCGATTTTTTCCTCCTCCCTCTCCCCAGCTCTGCTGAATTGCTCAAACCTGGCTCTGTGCTTTCAAGGCACCACCCCCAGCCAAGCCTGAGGGGCAGAAACTGTTAATGCCAAGTATTACCAACATGGCAATCGAGTGACCCCATGCAAGCTGGGCTGGACCACCACAGAGCTGATTACACAGCAGGCAGCAACTTATTTTTACAGTGCTCCTGCCCTTTCTCCCAGCATGCTCCCCTTGGGTTCAATGAGCAGAGCCCCCACAGGCTTTGCTGTGCACTTGCTCGCAGAGAGCTCACTCAAAAAACAGTGTTTGTCCTCTGGTGCCGTGACGAGGAGTGGGGAGAGGATGCCAGGGGCTCTGCTTTTGGGGACAGACGCTGGCGGCTCCCTTTGTCCCAGAGGAGAGGCAAGTTACAGTCATGTCCTCTCCTCCTGGGGGTGCGAGACTGCTGAGGGCAGAGTTACGTGATGCTAGGGTGGTCCCTCGAATATCACGTTCCCACAGGGCGAAAGCCTAACCACTGCAGAATATGCCTGCTGCTGTGAGACTAGGTGTCAGAGCTAGCGGGGGCACGCTGGTATTTCCCCATGGAATAGCTGCCTTTCTGATGGGAAATTGAAAACTAACCTTTTTCCAAACACTTTCTCCAAAGAAAACCTCAAATCCAACCCCTTCCTACCCCATTTCAAATATTTTAGTTTTCAGGTCTGCTCTTTTCAACAACAACAAAAAACAGAGGTGAAAAAAATCAAGGTTTTCCTGGGAAACACATTCTTAGTGAAATTTTTCGGTTTGGTCTGTAACAGAACATCTTGCAGCTGACCTCCCTGTTTGAATCCCGGCAGTAGCTCGAGCTGTTGATGCAGGATCAGGCCTCCTTTGCCCGGCTGCCAGGGCTCCCACCGTCCGGCTACACACCACAAACTGTGGCTGGTGCAGGGTGGGCTCCAGAGCGGAGGGCTGTTCCCTGCACTGCACCCTGTTATGGAGGAAAAGCAGCTTTAACACGTTTCGGCTGGCAGGCATTTCAAAGGCTTCTCCTCTGAATCAGGGCTGCAGGCGCTGCCTACATTTCCTTTTTGCAGAAATTGGCAGGTTGAGCGAGGCAAAATTCCCTGATCCTGTTTATCTGCTGCCTCTTTCCCAAGAGGCACAAGGCTCCCGTGGACTCTCCGAGCTTTTCTCTATGCCGTTGCTGGAGTTATATTTGCCCGTTTGAAGGCCAAACACAGGCAGGATGAGAGGAAAGCAACCTCAGGCCCTCGGCACACCAGAATTTGGGATTTCAGTGTGCAGTAAGGTAGGCAAGTGCAATGGCACCGTGCCCCTTTAGCCTGTCCTGGAATAATAAACTCCACAGCAAATGACTTGTATCCAGAGCAGGTCTTGGGCACAAAAATATTCCACTACCCAGGGCTACAACCAGCAAAACAATGACCTTAAGGGAGGAGCGGTGCCATGGCTCGCACTCCCCCTTGCCTTTTCCCTACCGTTCCTGATGGGGCAGGAGGAGGGCGGGTTGAGGATGTGGGCAGGGGACCCCAGGTTACCTGTCTTCTGGGCCAAAATCTTGATCTCAGTGCCCCGAGCCGCTTGATGCGGGGATGCTTCTCTGTGCTTCTGAGCAGCTGAACTTTGTGGCCCCAAGGGCAAGGAGAAAATAAATCAGCTCTGTCCTTAACCTTTGCACGGGGAAATTCACTTCTGCGCTTGCCAGGGAGAAGTGCTGCTCTGGTCCTGAGGGTTTCTGCTCGAGGCCAGGTGTGCCAGCTGGGCTAGTGCCGGCGTGCCCGTGGGGGATAAAGGACGAACTGGGGGGCTGACCAGGGGCCAAGGTGGGGTGGTGGCAGTAGGTCAGGCTGCAAAGGTACAAAGTGAGGTGCTGCCAGGGTGGAGGAAGAGGAAGAGCTCAGGCAAGGTCAGCATGAAGGAGGAGGAGAGAGGAAGGGTCTCACTTTTGGGGAATGGCACAAGCCAAGTGCCACCAGAAGTGGTGCTCACCTCCTTGGCTGGGACCGCAGATCACTGAACCTCCATGCGGCTGCTGTGGGCGAAGGTGTGTGAAAGCACTTGGGGTGCTCATGTCTCACCCCTCTCCCCTCCTGGCCTACAGATGGTCGGTGCAGGCATCCCTTACTCCTGAGGTCCACACCAGGGGTCAGGTGGTGAACTTCGAGGTCCAAGTCCTGCTGATGAGCGGTGTGAGGGCTGGCACACCATCACAGGGTGCTCCCGAAACAGGCCTGGTGGTACACACGCGCGCATGCATGCAGTGCTCAGTGAGCATTGGTGCCAAAATCTTTGCAGCCTTAGCACTGTTTTAGCAAAGTTTTTGTGTGGGTATCGACTGAGCAGGGATCCTGTCTGGATATGATTCACCTTCCTTCCCCCTCAAGGGAGGTACATTTGGGAACCTATCACCAGGCTGGTAGCAGCTCTGTGAAGCATTGTCTTCTTGTGGGGACAAGCAGGGAGGCCACCTCAAGTACATTTCTAAAATCAGCCTCTTTCTGTTATTTACGACATTATTTTGCGTAACAGGCGTTGCTCGTGAGCCTGTTCTCTGGGATGGCATACTGAAGGACCATATGTCATGGTTTGGACTGCCAACACATCAACATTGCAATCGTTTGCAGACTGTTTTATATTTCTTTGATTTGGGAATCTGTGTAATTAGCTCCCCAGAACAGCCGGGTAGAGGAAACGCAGTCTGTTATTTAGGCAGAATTAACATCCTTGTTCTCTGTATTGTGATCCTTAGTTTCCTAGCACTGCTGCCAGAGCAGTGGAGAGACCAGTGCTGAGACATTCATTCCTTGAACCTGCCTTCTTTGCAAAACTATTTCTTCTCCTTTGCTAGGCTATCCTGAGGACCCATGGACTGGTACAAGACGTGCTGATGCCATAATTAGTAAATATCCACTGCGAGTGGCAGCAAAAGATTTATAGCCACCATTGGAGGTTTCAGCAAGAGGAAAAGCACCGAAGCACTTAGGCTCCCCACCAGCACAACAGTTTGCTGCTGTTTACTGCATTTTTCTCCAGCCTCCCAGCGGGTCCAGCTAGCATTTCCTACCCTTTGTGCCGCAGACCTGGTAAATAAATCTTTACTGACGTGTTACGGCAGAAGTCATGTATGAATGTGCCGGTGGGGAAAGAGTTATGTTATTTTAGTAGGTTAACAAGCCTGTATAGGCTTCTTCACTGTCAGCATTTGGCCTGCTACCAGGCATATGATCATTCTGTTACGCTTTCCGTTCCTATTCTGGTGGTGTATGCAGCTTGATTTTTAGCACTGCCTATATATCGCCAAAAAGCAGGAGGAGAGCACCCTTGTCAAATGGCCTCCCACTCACCTGTAGGTGGGAGCTTCATGCTTGTGCTTCGGAGGCATGAAAGGGCTCTGCCCTCGGGTAGAAAGGGCAAGCAAGTGCCTGCAGGTGGGTGATAAGGGTTTAGGGCAGTGGTCTCCCAGCCTTAGCATAAGCACCAACCCTAGCTGAGGGCATCATTTGAAAGCTGTGATGCACATGCAAAGCAAAAGGAGAGCTTGTTTTGGGCCACTGCAAGTAGCGTGTCTCCCAAACACATTACCAGCAAGACAGTGTGTCTAGTGCTTGATTGGCCTTGATGTCTAAGACCATGTGAGCTTGGCCAGAGCTGTTCCTGGTGTTTGGTCACCTCTCTGCCTCTTTCTTCCTCACCCCTGCAGAGGCACGTGCACATGTAGATTCAACTTAGGGGACTAAACTCATCTTTGATATCATTGCCCCTTGGTAAATGTAATCAAAATTGGCCAATAAGTTCAAAAGTTGTTTAAAGTCAGGGAGGGGGGGATTGGAGAGAGCACTTTTGTTTGACCCTGACCTCTGCAGAAGGGTATGCGTGTTACAGAGGAGAAATGGAAATTACTATTTTCAATCTGAGCATGTTATAATTTATCCCCCTTTCCATTTTCTTCTCTTCCATGTGTAATCCAAACATTTTAACTGATCGTTATTTCCTCCCATTTACCCTTTCTGCTCCCTTGGCCAGCTCCACAGACAGCATGGACAACCTCCTCGGGTCATTTCAAATGCTTTCCTCTTCTCATCTGCTCCTTCTCCCCGGGAAATGTGTCCTCACTGTGCTGGGAGGGACGCGTTTGTCTCCTCGGCTACAAATGCAGCAGAGTTAGAGCAGGGGTAGTTCGCCAGGTACAAACTGAAGCCCCCTGGTTCGTGCCGCACAAGCCGTGCTCTTCCAGTGACCCTCTTGTCCCACTGAAAGGCACCACGGACCCACCGTATGGTTTGACATAGTGCTGGGCGTGATAACAGGAGGCATAGCCAAAGTTAGGTCTGCTGGATGTGCTGGAATATGTGCCACCCTTGGGAACCACCTGACTCGGTTGCAGTAGCTGGCCTGTAGCTGACCCTGGGACTCGTGGCATTTCGGCCAGGGGGTTGCTATTTTGGCAATGCTTCTGCAGATTTAATGTCATTTTGGCCCTGCTCTCACTGATGTTGTGGCCGTAGCTCTGGGCCCTGCGCATCAGCTGGCCCCAGCCTCTCCTTTTGCTCATCTTCTTTCTGCTGCATTTTGCCTTGCTATGCTCAGCCCTGGGTTGAAAGCTTTGCTTTCTCTGGGGAAGGGTTCAACAAATTGCTTCTGCCTTTGGTTATGTGTAGCTCCCTTCCTCTCCCTCGTGTTGCCTACTTTGGTTCATAATCTCGAGGTGTTTCAAACTTCAAGGTACTTTTTTGTTATTTAGTCCTGTTTCCAGAGGTGTTTTGGGGAGCTCGAGGAAGTCACCCCTACTGCTTGGTATGATTCCCTCCCTTGGTCACCGTCCTGGTTTCAGCCCATTCCTTTTCCATTTGGCTGCCACTTGACCATACAAAAGTTTTGGGTAGCTGCAGTGGTACAAGCAGGCAAGAATTTGACTGCTAAAAAGGCTTTGGAAAGAACTGGACTCCGGCTTTGTTGGGAACATGGTTGATCAGCATAACAGGAACAGGAATTATTTGCTCTGACCCAGAAGATGGCATTGTGTTTGTTAATTGGGTGAAAGGCAAGAAGTGCTCCTGTTGTGTTAGTTTGTTTGATCAGAATTGACTTGGAAGCTAGTGAGGTTTTGGTAAGATTTTAGTGAACGAGGCTGCCATTAATGCCTACTTGTAGGTCACCGTGACCCTGAATGTTTCTGATAAGACATTTGCAAAGTCATTGTGATTCTGTGGACACACATGCAAATGAATTTACATTTTCCCAATGATAAAAGGCCAAATCCAACATGTTGCAGAAATATTTGCAAATGAATGTAGAAAATAGATATTTGGGGTCATAAAAGGGCAAGCCTGAGAGATTGTGTCTGGGGCTTTTCCCAGGGTGATACTCTTGGTCTTCCAAGCTAAGGAGGCTGTGAGCGTGGACCAGATAACATGGACCAGATAACTCGCTAATAAGGTTTGTTTTGTAAAAAGGCCCCTTTGAATTAGCAGTTAAAATGCTCTCTCCTCCCTTGAATTCTGCTGGAGTAAACCTGTGACTTTCTACAATAATCTTTATCTGTGTGTCGAAAATTTAACTTAGAAAGCATAACTGGACTGCATTAATTAATCTTTATCTAATCTCCAGCTAAACTGATGGTCAACAAACAAACAGGGCTTTCTCAGGATGGATAGTCCTTGTGTTTACATGATCCACAGCATAGTTTCACCTCCTGGGCAGAAAGGTCTTCCCCAGTCATTTTGTGGTGCACTTTCCAGGAGGAATGAATCCCCTCCTTATAGCTTATTTGTGTCAACCATAAAATATCTCTAAGCCTCTTCTCCCAGGAAAAGTGGGTGCCAGAAGAGGCCTGTTCAGCCAGCACAGCATCCTCCAAGCATCCACAGCCTCTGACACCTGAAGTAAAGTGCTCGTTTTGTAAGATCCAGACTTATTTTCAATTTTTATATTTCCCTCCTTGCTCCATCCACTTGTCCAACCTAGTGCCTCTTTGAGGAAGGTATGGATTTCCATTTCCATCATATCCAAACTGGAAAATATTACTTAACCTATGTATTCCACAGTGTTGTTTATACAGAGTTGTGGGTACATCCCTAGGACTGATCAAGACTGGAGATAGTTTGCCCTGTTGCCGGCAATGTAGGCTGGATGGGTATTTTGAAATGGAATGGAATGAAAGACAAGAAATGATGTAGTTACAATATATATATATAGTGAGTGCCTGTGCATGTTTTCAAGGCATATCAAGCTGCTACCACAATTGTTTTCATTAAAACTAAACCTAGCAGGACATTGTGTTTTCATAATAGGATTCTTCGGGTTTTTTCTCTCTGAGGCAATTTCACTGTTGTTCACATTGGAGCATGAGTATCCCATTCCAGCCTGATTTTAGTTCAAAGGGAGAGTTGTGAAAGATCTGCTTACCTCAGGTCTTCTCATTGTCTCTGAGTTTTGGTGACGCAAAGACATCTGGTCTTCCCCTGGCTCTAGAGCTAGAACAGAGCATCCCTGCTCCAGGAAGAGGGACAGAGAGAAAATAAAAGGAAATGTGCAACAGTAAGGCCCATGGGTGCTAAGAGAGCTATGAGGGAACCTGAAACCACGAGTGAAAAATCCCTCTGGGCTCAGCAGGAGGTGCATCACCTCCTTGCAATGTGTTTTCATCCTTGAAACCTTCCATGGGAAGAAATGCCAAAGGAAACACATTTTCACTTGTACATGACAGGATGCCAGCAAGTGGCAGCAGCTCCCTGCCTGACAGAGACTGTCCACATCTGACATCAGCTGCCTGCTCTGCTGTTTATCTGAAAACAGAGCAACAAAACAATGTACACATCACAAGCTCTTCTGACACTGCTGCAATAGCTTAGCCCAGGACTGACTTGAGGGGCTGCAAGAGGAAGCTGGGGGAAAAGTCCTGCTCTGGTCCCCTTGTGGAGAGGTCCAAGGGGACTGAGCAGCGTGGAGGAAAGGAGAAATGTGGGGTTTAGGAAATACGGAATTCCTTTTTTGCAGGAGGAGCTCCCATTGCTATTCTGGTTTCTGTGTCTTCAATCATCAAATGCAGCTTTTGTCTTTTGATAAGGCAAGGAGGAAAGTATTGTACAATAGCTGTTCTGACAGCCCGGCACACCCCACTTCAGTGGTTTAAAGCTTTTCTTTGAGCTGAATTTGTTCTTATAGTTCTAATGACCAGATTGCCATAAATAGGCACTAAATAGGTCTGGACACAGTAAAGGAAAGTGAAGGTCAATGCTAGCTCTTATGTTGTATTTTAGATCTCTGTATCAAAGAACTTCATAAGGAAGAGGAAGGTATATTTTCAACTTGGGCTTCCTTTTAGATACAGAGGGGGAAACTGAGGCATGAAAAAGTTGCTTGTCAGAGCAGGATGGGGACGAGAATGGATGTGGGCTCTGCCTGATGTCCTGCAGGGTCACTGCCTAATGTCTGGCAGGGTCACTGCCAAACAGCAAGTCATCATCATATAGGGCAAAATTAACTCTCCATTGAAACCAAAGGTAAAAGTGCCACTGACTTCAGTAGAGGCAGGACTTCATCTGCAGCCCAGCTCGAGCAGCCCAAGCTTTGAGCCAAGTATCCTGGTCTAAATGTCCAGTACAAGGAAGGCAGATGTATTTGGGATGCTGCGGTGCAGGTGCTATGCTAGACACAGCAGCTGCATGAGGAAGGATGAAAGGGGATGTGGAAGGTGCTTGTGTGTGAAAGCAGAGGCTAGACTGCATGACCCACATAGAGCTGAGATCTCATTTTAGGGTCCCAGCACCTAGAATCATAGAATCATAGAATTGTTAAGGTTCGAAGGGACCTTTAAGATCATCAAGTCCAACCATTAACCTAACCTGACAGTGTATCTCCTTGATGACTTGGTCACTGAGCCTGGCACTCTGCCAGGGCATCACCCTTTGCATGGGTACCAAATTGGTGAGAAACATGCCCTTGTGAGAAGCTCAAGTGCCCTCCCTCGCTGCTTCATTGACTAACAGATGCAAACAACTCTGTTGCACCTTGTGTGGGGAAGCAAGCCATGGAGCGTTTTTAAAGATGGGGAGCGCGAGTAGTTCAGTGGCTACATTTCCTTTACTTGCCCTAAGCCAGGCTTTGAGTGTTACAGCTTGAGCACTGAACCACACCACTTCTTGGATGTACCAGACCCCATCACTAGCCACATGAGCCCTGTTATGTCCCAAAAACTAGGGGAATTTAGGATGTCCTTCCCTTTCCAACCTGCTGCAGCCACGAGACCATCAGATCTACAAGCATCCAAACTGGTAGGCATTTTAATAAATGGGGATAAGCCAGAGCCTAGCTTGGATGCAATCTCTTAGTAAGACTCTGGTGGTACAAAACTAACAAATTAGGCAGGGCAGCGTCCATCTGTGGTTGGAAACACACTCCTCTGGGTACTGGTGGTTGGATGGGTGGGAGGGCAAGGCACAGTGCGACATCACCAGGGGACACCAGCGCAGCTCCCCGTGGCAGTCCCTGCTGCATGCACTGGAGGGTGCCTGGATATCTCATGCAAAATCAAACACAGTTCCTGCCTAAGAAGGTTGGTTTTCACTTCAAGGCTGTGCAAGACCATTCTGGGCTGGCAATGCTGGCCTGTGCCCTGCAGCCGTACTTTGGGGACCACATTGCCCATCCATTCCCCTAGGGTTCGTGGGGCTGGGCAGAAACCAGCCTCACTGCTGTTGCAAAGGGGTTAATGGATGGGTGAAGGACACAGAGCCATCTCTTGGAGAGATGGTGCCTGCAAGGGCATAGCTCAATGCTTTACAACACAGTGATGTATGGTAATTCGTATATGGGTGGGGAGGACACATGATATCCACGGGGGCATTGCCAGACATTGCCAGTATCTGCCAGCCCCTGTGGGTCTGTTTAGCTTGCAGTGACTCAGGAAATATCCCAAAAGGAAGAAAGAGAGGGAGAAGTTGTCCTGCAAGGGAGGTTGTTCTAAGAGGGTTGAGCTCATTTCTCGGCCGCTCTCAGCAGCCACTTCAGTTCATGTAGGTCTGGTGTTTGTGAAACACCCTGTACTGGCTGGCCAGACCCAGAGTGACCCGTTCCTCTTCTCCTTCTAAGAAACAAGCCCTCCCTTTTGACTCCTTTATTTTTCCCTACCGCCTGTGCCTGCTCAGAGCTCCTCTGCCAGGGATCAGCTGCCGTCAGGGGCTCGGGTGGCATCTGCCTGCAGCCCTGCGGGAAGCTGAGCCTGAGCAGGCGTTTTCCAGAACAAGGCAGCCAGTGCTGGGTACAAAAACCCGCTTTCCAAGTGGGGCAGGCTGGGTTGGAGCCCAGGGTATGACCTTTTCTGCGTGGCATGCTCCCATGTAATGTGACCTGATGTCATTCTGCTGCCACGCGGTGTTGCGACAGGGCTTGCTGGCCTTTGCATTGTGCAGGCGGGACGTTGCATTCCTCCCCCGAACCGAGGGACCGCTGGTAAACCACATAGGATGCCAACCAAATTTTGCTGTTCTTCATTTTATGTTGCTTAGGATGAAAGTATTTGACCTTAAATTACTCTTCTTTTTGAACAGAGAGCTTGTTTCTTAGGAAAGATGGATTTGATTCTTAGGTTTCGGAATAAATCTGGTATGAATCCGCCCATTGTTTGATGCTGCCCGTCCTTCCCACCCAAACAGGGAAACCACTGTAGTGGCTGGCATCAGACGTCTGTCGTTCAGGTAGGGAGTCTGAACCATGCTCTGTGCTCTCTGACTGTGTTTCAGGCAGCAATCCAGGAGCAGGGACACTTCTGGTTGCAGTGCAATGCAGGCTCTGTACCCAGTGTAAATTAAGTTTACCGCACACAGGTAAACAGCTCTGTTGTTTAACACATCAGCTCAAGCGGGAGGCAATCCAGTGTGAAATGCTTGCATTAAGATGAAATCACTTCTTTTCCACTATCTCACTTCATCCTAATCCTAATCATCCTGGCTTGAGCCTATGCTAGTCTGTAGAGGGTGAAATGCAGAGAGGTGGAAAATCAGCTCTGAATCTGTGGCTGCAAAAATCAACTCTCTGGCTTCTCATCTTCAGCAGACTTCTTGCTACTGATGCAAAATGTAACATTTCTTCCTAATTCCCCTACCTGGACTTCTGACTGTAACACGGGAGGTTTCTTTTACTTTGGGCGTTAGAGAAACAAGTTGGAAATGACAGAAATCCTTAATGGAAATCTAAAAATGGGAATATCCAGAAAAAGGACAGAGTAAGTCAAAATTCAAAACTGCCTTCCAGAGGATGGCACCCAAGAATTTAAGATTTGTAATTGCTCCAGTCAAAGATAAGTTTGTGGGCTTGATACAAAAAATGGAGTAAGGGCCAGCTGAACAAAATAACATGACTTTGGAATGCAGGCAGTCAAATAATAGGATTCAGTGTTAGCATTCTGATCTAAAAGAAATCAATGAATAAAATGCTCATTTTACTTAGATGGCCAATTTCTACTATTTACATGTCTTACTTTCTACAGTCAGCACAACTATCAGGAAAAGAATTGGGTTTTTTAATTTTTGCTTCACATCATTGTGTAAATTCTATCTGCAG
>VYXH01012561.1:279969-314698 GCA_013397275.1 Burhinus bistriatus | reverse complement strand
TTTTTTTTTTTTTATTTTTGCTTCACATTGTGTAAATTCTACCTGCAGCTTTTCAGTTATTGGTGCTAATGATGGATCTGTAAGCAACCTGGCTTGGTTCTAGGAATGCAGGTGGGGTTTGCAACGGTAGCACTTTAGAAGACGTTCCTTTTGCCCTCCTGATGCAATTAGCCATGGTCTCACTGAGAGACTTATTGTGCACAGAGCATCCCCTCTGAGTACAGCTGCAATGAACAAGCAGAAATTTCTGAGACAGCACAAACTTGTAAACCCTTCCACAAGATTATCAAATGACAGCAGGTTGAAAGTATGTAATGAGAAGCACGGGTTCACTGACTAAGCATCCCTAAAGGGACTGATGCTTAATCCTTTCGTAGACGGTGCCCTCTTACCCCGCTTTGAAGGAGGAGGAGGCAAATGAGCTCTAGAGAAAATACACAGTTGAGAGTAAGGTTGCCCTACTGCTAAATGTGAGTAATATGGAGTTTGCCTTCTTACTGACCTGCCTAGAGCAGCCCAGTCTATCACTCGGACCACTGCACATAGTCCTTGATTTGTCCCTAACCCCTTGCCCCCAGTCCTCCATTTTCGGAGGCCGGGGAGGGCTCCTACTCATTGCATGGCAGTAAAGGTTCACAGTCTCAAAGCAGTTGAGGCTGATAATCTCGAGTGTTGCCTTGGTCCCGTGCCAGCTCTGTGCTCCCCTATTCATACACATGCTGAGATGTCTTAGGAGATACCTCCACTTCCGTATAGCTGCAATATTGAAGTCTTAACTCTAAACCAAAGTTGGAGCAAGGCGCTAGAAGATAAGTCTGCTGTAAATCACTGCACAAACTAATGTCCACTTGGCCACAACAGCTAATTCCTGCTGAGAGAGTACTAAGTACAGACTGAAAGGGGTGCAGGGTAGCCAGCTACAAGAAGACCAAAATTATCCTTACTCATCTCTGCAAACCCTTCCCTCGAAGAAATCAGGGTAATGAGAATAGAGTTCCTGTGCTTATGCAAGACCATTTCTCTCATGGTTAGCAGCTCTGGCTGTCACAGCTCTGCAGTAGGACACGTACATTAGTGTATTAAGGTAACCCTGATGCCTTGCCCTCTACAGAGCACATGCACAGCGAGCAGGGAAGAGGGGACACCTTCAGTACCAATGCCCTGCACAAGTTTGTACAATCCATGCTAACAAGCTTGTGTTAGTGTTTCACTGATATTTTTATCCAGGCTAGGTCTTAGCACACCAACTTGTGTGTGTATACTTACATACCATCACACCTCCTGGCCGCACCTACAGGCATCACCCTGACATTACTCTGGTATCTCCCTGGAATCTCCCTGACATCACTCCACCATCACCTCTGCATCACTCCTGCATCACCCTGGCATCCCAGTGACTGCGGATGACTGCATTATCTCCCTGACTACTGGGGATGTACTGAGAGCTGAATAACTGGCAGCTGGTTTGGGATACTGTGAATTCCTCATGGTAATGTCCTCTTCTGCCTCTGCCCTGCCCTACCTCACCCTCGCCTCTGCCTTTTGTGCTCTTGCTCTTCGCCAGGGGGGCTACATAGCAGAGGAGGCATCGTACAGATTTGTCTGGCGGGTTTGTAATGAGAGGGGTGTGATGACCCTGCACATTCATCAGATACTTGTTTTCAGCCTGGACCCATATGTGATGTTTTTATTATTTTTTTTTCCTCCCTCTGCTCAGCTCAGGCTGCTTCGGGAGAAGCGGCACGTAGGCACATACGTCCTTGCGCACACTATACTTGTATAAACTCCATCAGGAAGTCATCTGGCCAAACTTTCCAGAGCTCTGCTTTTAACTCTTCCCTAGGCAGGCTGCACTGGCAGCCTGGGGATTTCCAGGGAGCATGGACATGTGCATTCATCCTCCTGTTCTGTTTATTGATTCCCACCGCTCTCCTTCCTACAAGCCCCGAGCACGTGGCTGTGCAGCTTTTGCACCCATCCTACTCCAAGTTCCCATCAGAAAGAAGTCCCCTTCAGCTGCACACATGCACACGTGCACCCACGGGCACACGCAGGGCTTTGTCTTTCCTGGGGAATGAAGTAGCAAAAGCCAGTTACCAAGAAGTGCTGCAGCAGAGGCTGCCCCGGTGGGGCAGGAGGGAGGAGCGTGGGGGCAATTCTCCCTTGCTGTTGGTATTTCAGAAGTGTGTCCTCACCAGGCACACGAGTAGCAAAGGAAGTTCTCACAGCCCTTAAATGTTCGCTGTGGTCAGGGAAAGATTAAAAAAAAAAACCCAACCCCTTCATAAGTGACCCTGTCCTCAACGAAGACGTGTCTTACTGTATGTCCCACTCTGCACAGAGACACGATTACACACCCACATAGGCATATCAGCGTGCATACAGACATTTTAAAGGGCTGAGAAAAACCCTGTGAGACTGTTCATGTAGGAGAAAGGCTGCTGTTCCTCCCCATGACATGTGTGGATTAATAGTTCTCCTAATTGTTAAATGCACAGTAACCATCATCCCATTTTGTTGGTGCCTGTTAACTGCCCATTGCCAGGTTTCAATGGCTCTTGCAAGATTTTGGAGCCTACTGCACGGCAGTGAATAAATGGAATTGCTGGAACTCTTATCCTCTGTGAGCGGGTATGGAGCAGGGATGTCCGAGCTCCTTTGCTGTTTGGCTGACGGTGCTGGCCATTTTTGCTCCTGCTTACCTCTGTGTGAATATGAAACATGTGTCAGACCAGCAGATCTCTGCTGGAGAGGTGCCACCAATGGTAATGCTGTCTCTCTTGACTCACTGTAAAACAGCCCAGAATTTAACAATTTATCCATGAAGTTGTTCACAGACGTTTGTCCCTGGTTTAGTGCATATTCATTTATCTTCTCTAGTGTTACAAAACCATGACATGATGAAATAGATTCAGCATACAAGTCTTGATTCTTCTCCTGGGTGCACAGGTGTAAATCAGAAAAAGTAACTTCATTAAAGTTAATTCAGTTAGCCTGGTGTTAATTTTGCCTTCTCCATCAGATTTACAGGCTGAGATAGAGGGGTGTCTGTTTGCACTCAGCCTTGCTCTATACCACAGCTGTGGTATAGAAGGGATTCGACCACCAGAAATTCCCCAAAATCTGGCATGACTTACGGCAGGCTCACCCGCTGCAGAGACGTTTCTCCTCTCAAACAGCTGTTCATGTGCCATAAACAGCAAAGGAGCCTTCTGTTTCTGTCAGACTCCTACTGAAATTCGTAAGATGCAAACCATGACTGCTCACTGATTGGAGCCGGAGGTATTAATAGCGTTCCCTGGTCATCTCCTCTCCTGCAGTCGGAGGAATCAATCAAGCTCTTGCAGTCCCTCAAGGAGGTGGAGAAGCTCTGAGAGCTGAGGAACATGCAGGCTTTTGACCATGCATGCTGTTTTCCTTTTCTCTTAATATGTTTCTTCAGATCTTTTTTGACACGGGTTATTCCTCTGTCTCCTCAACTGGAGGATCATAAGTGTAACTTTTGCCCCAAAATCTAGACTCAGCTCCGCCACCCTGACAATTCAGTATAGCCTGAGCTTTTGCATGGTGAGCGGGGCACATGCAGAGATATCCTTACAGAAGGGGTTCTCCGTGCATCTGTGTGTCATGGTTAAGAGGGCCGGGGTGGTGTTCAATATCAAATGGTTTTCCTCTGCGCAAGTAATTCCCATCAGGGCATTAAAGAAGGAAGCTAGCACTTGTCCTGCTCAGTTCTTTGTTTTTCTGTCTGTCAGTGGCACAGGAGAGAGGGTCTCCTGAGGATGAACTGAACACAGAGACTCAGCTCTGTGTGTGCTGGCATAAAGGGTGGGCTTGCTCCAGCTTTGCCAAGTGCTTCCCCAGGCTGGCTGGGGCTTTGCTTACTAAGGCTGTCCCTCTCAAACAGGAACGGCAGACACGGACTTGTCTCCTAAGACACCTTACTGCTACTGCTGTGACACCACATAGCACTTGGACCTTCCTCCTGGGGGCAGTGGAGGGAAGGGAGGTGTAGCCTCCTTGGCACACAAAACACCTGTAATGGACTAGAAATGGTTGATGTTGTTCACCAAGGCCCTAATTTTTGTCTGATGGGCCAGAGCGAAGAAACTATTGAACGCCTAAATCGTAAGACCTCGCTCCGCCACCTTAGGTAAGCCAACACTTGTCCACTGCCAAGCCAGAGGCAGCTGAGATTTGCCTTCTGTTTTTAATGGGCTGCAAATTAATTATGTGTAACTACTGTGTGGTTGTTCTCAAAATGTCCAGCAAAAGAGACAGCCCTGTACACTGTGGGGGAACTGGAGCAGGGCTGTGAGTTGACAAGGACACCTTGTGCAGCCCCTGGCAGGAGCTGGGACCACCACTCAGGTCACTCCAGGGTCTGATTTGCTTTGCCTGTCTCAGAAGTCCCAGGGATAGGTCAGCACAAGGATAAATGCCTTCTTGCCAAGCTTTAAACGTAAACCTAAAGCAGGAAGAAACTGGCTCATTTCCGCCTGAAATCCTGCATAAACTCCTCCTTACGTTGCAGACCTCAGGGCAGGCTTCCAGAGAAGGCTTCCCATGCGGCTGCCGGGTTTTGCGTGCAGAGGCAACCTTACAGGCAGACTGGAGAGAAGGTATCCTTGTAGGTGCATTTCCACCTCCGTGACAGAGCCTTTGGGATTAAGTGTCCGATATTTAGGAAGCGAAAGGATGTACAGTGCTCAGTCCTGACCTTGCCGTAACCTGTGGAGAAACAACAAAGCTTCCCTTTAACCATGTACGGCATAAACAGCAAGAAGCACGCACGTAACAAACTTAGAAAGAAATCTGATAGATAGCCCCAAAGACAAATGCCACTTTAGGCAATGTTGCTTTAAAGTGTTGACAGAAGCACCATTCAGAGAAGAACTGTGAGATTTAAGCGCTTCTTTGCTTCTGGGTGGGATAAGGTGTCATGTAAAATGCGTTCTGTGTTTTTGTTTCATCTCCCTCTCTCCACTCTTCTCCAATGAGAGCATACGCGCCGAAAGCATTAAAACCAGACTGCAGCGAGTTTCCTTCAGTAACACATCTCCACATCAAAGGCGTTGCTGGAATCTATTGATTCTGGCAGAATTGCAGAAACTGGTCATGTTTTCAGTGAGAAATCATGCACTTCTCAGTTGATTTCAGGAAACAAAAAAAAAAAAAAGAAAGAAAAGAAAAAAGCTCCACCATGTGCAAATATTCACCCTACAGAGAGGCTGATAAACTGCACAGTGTTTCGGCTGTCTCCCTCAGTGCCAGTAAATACTCAAGGATGCCTTTATTGACAGACAGTGGAGCTTTAGCTTACACGATGTTAGAAAAAACTGGCCTGTTTAAGTTTTGTTTTCACTGTTTACGAATAACATGTGACAGTTCTTATCTGACCTATTGTTTACTTCCTGCTTCTGAAGTGAATGCACCCTATGCCAGTGAATGGCGTTGGCACACACCTCCATGGCATCTCAGAAAGCCCCGACATTATCAGTGACACCGGGTCAGAACTGCAGGGCAGATGGCTGCTGTGCTGTGGGGGTGGTCCAGGCAGATTCACCTCCGATGCAGGTGTACCTTAATTGCAGTCTCATTGGCAAATCTACTTCTGATTAAAAGATCCATCAGCTATTCTGACCAAAAATACATTTCCTTTTCATTTTGCCTCATAGATGTGAAACCATTGTATTTGTATATCGCTTTAACTGAGACTACTCAGTTTCTACTGAAAATGTCTCTGTGCTGTAAGACCTGTATTAACCTTGTGATTCAGAGCAAAATCTGAAAAGGACAGAGATCAAACCGCATAGTGGGAGGAACTGTTTTACCCTGCTCTGTTTTCAGGGCTTTAGTATTCATAGGACTCTCTGACTCTACTTGGTTTGCATCCTGCACATGAAGGGCTTCCAAAATGTAAAAGCATTAAGGCGTTTTCAAAAGGTGTCTGCGTGCAGGTAAAGGGTGCGATTAATGCAGACCACGTCTATACTACAGACCTGCTGGGTTAAACTGGGGTATAAAGAGGTGTGATCCTCACCAGGACAGTTTGAAAACTCCCTAAGCAAAAGCACAGCGACCACCAGTTTGCTGCAATAGTTGGCTCGGCTTTGCTCAGGGAGATGCAAGTGGCTCTACCCTGTTGGCCCAACGCACAGTACAAGCCACGCGCCGTGCCAGTATTGTTGATCCCAGGTTGGTAAAATACTCCCGTTGCACATATGGCCCCATATAATGACTTCATAAATGCAGTTGAAAAGAAAAGTCACGCCCAGAGTCACAGTGCCACAGGAGTCTTTTCCTCAGAAACACCCTACTTGGGGTCTCCCCAGTCCCAGCTGGTGATTTCCAATGAACAGTAACCCCCTCAGAGAAATCTCCCCGCCTTGCACTCACTGTGCTTTTCAAACACAGCCTCTAAACGCAAGCCAGCACCTGCAGCCCTCAGGTGTGGGCTCTGCTGGTGGCACTGCTCTTGCTGCCAGCCGCTGCTTGTCCTGGGCAGTGCTCTCCCTCGGCTTACCAAGGCAATGGTGCCTTCTCCTCCCGCCTTTCCCACCAGCCCTAGTCTTGACCCGTAGGACACAGTGACAGTCCAGCCTCGCCTCCTCAGGGGGAAAGAGTATCTGCCCCAGCATCTAATTATAGCGAGATGGAAAAACGTCCACTAAAGGATGAGGATAAGTTTTCCAATACGTAGCACAACAGTAATCAATACTTGCATCAATACTTAATTTATCTATGTCAAGCGGAACAGCTTCAGCAGGAGGGAATGAGATCATCTCTTCTGACCCCGGCGTGCTATGCAGTGTCACATGGGATGGGAAATGTGGGTTTAAATCCTTTTACTCAGAGGTCTGAATTCTCAAACCCTTGGATACAAAGGCGCTGCTGCCAGGAAGACTTTGACAGGATGGACCCACCCTTAGCTCATGAACAGAAGTAACATCTTAATCTCTCTGCTAACCTAACCCCAGACCCTTGACCCCTGAGTAAAAACCCACTGGGATCAGCGTGAGTCTCCTTTGATCTCAGGGCACTTTTTGGCTGGCCTCTGATGACAGGCATTTACCTCACGGCCACTGAGTAAAGCCCCTGGAGGACCCTTGTTGCTTCTTATAAAAAGCTGCAGTTTCAGGAAGAGACTGCAGCGTTACCCAAATATCAGCCCCCACGAATATGTACTCCCTTGCGCTGCAGCAGCTGTTCAGCTGAGGTATTTGCAATGTTCCCTGTGAGATACTAATTTTTGGGCACCTCCCCGCAGGGACATCAATGGTGTGACTCAGTGACATGGAAAGCTTGCTGGGAAGTGGGGGAGAGCTGTCTGCCACACACAAGTGGTGACATAAGTGGTGGGCAAGAAAAAAACAACAACTCCTCTGTTGCAACAGGAGGTGAAGGTTTCAGCTCTCCGTGAACGGTTCCCCTAACGGTGACTAAGCTGTTCCCTCCATCCAGCTAACGGAGAGACCGTGCTAGGCGCTGCGTATTCCTGTAAACCAGCTAGCTTTGGGTCATCCCATTTCAAGGCTTCTCAGAAGGGATCTCTCAACGTGCTGGTTTCGTGAACTGTGCTGGTTTCGTGAACTATGCTGAATGCAGATTATTTCAATCACTCTTTCCTTTCTCGTTAAGTGCTTTCCATAGGAGTTGCAGCCCCTTGGTTTAGCTAACAGGAAGGTAAGCATATCTCACTCTAACTTCTGTCTGTACTTATGTTCGTAGCTTGGGTCTTGCTCCTGAACTGTGGTGTGTCTTATTACCCCTTTGCCTGCAATACAAGATGACCATGAACATTTCCAGGACACTCTCAGTTTTTACAGCACCCTGTCCACACAGAAAATCTATCTGGTATTAGTGACAGCTGTGAATTTAAAGCACAGTATCTACTCCTGGGTGCCTCAACCAAAATGGATGAAGTGAGTCACATGTGTACTCTGGGACAGGGGTGCTGGCACACACGCTTGTCCAGGAAAAGCGATCCCAGAACAGTTCCAGGAATCACTGAGGAAAACTGAAGAGCCTAAATCAGTCCAAGTCATCTATGAGGGTTCAACAAATACCCTAGATTGCAGGGAGAGCTACCAAACTAACAGACAACCCTTCTTCATGGGTTTCTAACCTTCAGTGGACCACAAGTGGTCCTTTTTCATGACTACCTTGGGTTGTTAGATCCTACGCTGAATGCCTATAATAGGACTATCTTCTTATCTGATAAATGGTGTCCAGCACTTGAGCGAGTGCCTCCCACTGTCCAAGCAATCAGGCAGGCTGGCGCTTCTCTTTTTGGGGAGAGGACAAGAGAACAAACATGCCAAACGTTCATCAGATAGCCGAGTGCATTACCGGATGGTGCTCAGACATTGTCATGATAAGTAAATACGACAGCCTACTCAGAACACAATAGAGGCTTCAGTTTATTCCTAAATTATTAATCTTCCCTGAGGAGCAGCTTTATAATGCTGACTTGGGCACTGTGGGAACACGGCCTCTTCCCAGCGAGGGCGGCGAGCTCCTCCCCGCAGTATCTCCTGGTGGGATCACAGTGGAGCTCCGCCCATCCCAGGCAGCTTATCTGAGGGGGCAGAACATGACTTTTGGCACTGGCTGGGACAGGACACCTCTAGCATGGGGTCGCAGCCATGCTTTCTGCTGTGGGTGGAAAATGTCTCCTCTGGTTAGCAGACTGGCAGCACCTTTCCCGATGGAAAATAGTATAGTTCACTGCCTTGGGGTTTGTGAGGGGGTTTTTCATAACCACTTTTTCAACTGTCTGTTGTCTGCTACCTTCATGGGGCAATGACAAGTCAGGACTTGGGCTCCTTAGCCCCACAGACCATGTTTCTGCTGCAGGCTGTAGAGTGATACCACTTAAAGGCTTTTAAAGGCATTTCAGTTCAGTCTCACTGGAGCTTGGTGAACATCTCAGAGCGCATGAGTGAGGAGGCAAGCTGTGGGACGCTGCACACAGCGGCCTGTGCGGACCATGGTGGGGACAGGAGATGTGGGGGGGTTCCTACACATTTGAGCCTGAGGCTAAAAGAGGGGTGAGGGAAGGCCTGTGGACAAAGTCATTTGGGATGAAGGATGTGGGGCGAGCTGTAGGAGGAGGCACTCTGTTGGAGAAGTGAGCTTACAGCCAAAAGAAAAGGGTAGCTGCATGCACGACTATCTTATATACATACACATGGCATGTATATGTTTGTGCTTGTGGTATGTCCCTAAAGTGAAAGGATTCTTCCAGAAGAAGAATCCCCCAAATCCCCTCTCCACTGAAGCAGCCAACGATCTTTCAGAAGGAAACAGAAAAGGTGGGATGCAGAGCTGCAAGAGAGGGTAGGGATTGAGAAATGAAAAACTGCAGTCACACTGGCACATTTTAGCAGGTACTCATAGCAATAACTGCTGTCTGTCACTGAACTATTTTTCCCCTTTGCTCACTGGATCATGTTAAATATGCCCAGGCTGCATCATACCCCTTTGGCAGACAGCATCGGAGACACTTTGGAGCATGTGGGGGTTGCCCAAGAGACTGCGGATGGTTGGAGCCAGCCTGGAGCTCTCAGAAGAAGTCAGCTTTTTGAAGAAGTTCAACCCCCCGGCTGTTTTCCAGGCAATCCAGCTACCTCTACCCTCATGTAGGAGCTGTGCCTCTCCCCAAGGTAGCGCAGCACAGTCACCCCCCTCTGGGCAACCCCAGGCCTGGGTGCTGGGGTCTTGCGAGGCACATGTCTGCCAAGGGAGAGGGAACGGAACAAAATGGTCACAGCAGGGGGATGCCCTCTGACGGGTCCTGACGCTCATCGTGGCTGTGAAGGGGTCCTGGCTCAGCTGCTGGAAAAAAGGATGTTACTGGAGAAAGTTCCTCTGTGCCTTGGGGAATCATTGCTAAAGCTAACAGGCAGTAAAAGGCATCTTAAAATGTACCTCTTCCACCATGAGAAACAGAGGTAGCCACAGCATGGTAAGAAGGAGAAATAAGTGAATCCCAACAGACAGGACCTGGGACAACCCTGAGAGAGTAGGGAAAGAGGAGAGATGGGGAGAAGGTAATGAGACAGCCTCTAAACTGTTCCACTTCTCCTTTTTTCAGTCGTGTGGCAACGCCATTCATTAGGAAACATGAATTGGCGGCATTTCCCTGCTGCGTGCTCCCCGGGGAGCCATTGCAGTTCTCCGTGAGACCTCATATTTCTCAAGCATCTTCTCCCTGCTCCTGCACTCGCGGGCTGCGGCGATGGAGCGACCGAGCGCTGGCCCTGGCAGTGTTTTCTCCTCTGGCCGTAGGCTGACCCCTGAGGTTATCTGACATCCCTGTGGTCAGACGTCAGCAGGAGCAAGGATTGGCACAAAGACAGTGCTGCAATATGGGAAGTCATTGCACTGGTGCATCTTGCCCGGCAAAGGTGCAGAAGGCGGCCCTGGCATTTATGGCGTCTCAAAGGCCTGACAGCCTAAGAGTCGTCGCTGCCATAAAACCGCTGGCAGCAGCAGGGCGTTCGCTTCACCTGAGCTCTGCCACATCACCTTGCCTCACCTGCAAGGAATGAGGCTTGATTCCTGCTCTCGGGAGGCACAACAGCTTCCTGGGAAAGGTTGATTTACACTGACCCCGGCTGTACATGGTGAAGCATGGATGCTATCGGGTCTGGAGACCTTCATCACAAGTCCAGCTCCTCACTTCAAAGCAGAGCACAGCAAGAGCTTCGGCCTCGGTGATTTTGCAGCGAGGTACTGAGTCACCAGCATGGGCTCTGAACCCATCTGTCTCATCTGGACACGGCAGGCCATTGCGAATATGACGCAGGACATTTTGTAGTAGACAGAGGAGTTGTCCTCCTTGGGCACTTTCCAAAATGAGCCTGCCCCAGGCAGATCGGTCACTTGGATGCTAGCTTTGAAGGTGGGTGACAGTACCACAAAAGAAGGGTAACCATGGCCAAGGCCATTGATTTCATCAGCAAATGGCAGAAAGCTAGCAGAGGAAAAAGATCAAGCCCCTCTGGAGCCATTGGCTCACTTCTAACACCCTTGAGGGCAAGCAGCCCCCAGAGGAAGAGGAGTGTGCCCCCTATAGTGCTCCCAGTCCCCATGACTCCCACCACTTCGTGGGTGGGTGGAAAGTGGGCACCACTTGGTGCCACCTCCAGAAGCCCCTGGGTCCTCAGCAGAGCCCGGTGGTGGCTGCAGCCACCAGCCCTGTGTGCCACAGGACTGTCCTCCTAGGTCACACCCTTGCCCAGCACTAGGGTCCCACAGGGTTTGGTGTGGCTGCCGAGGCTGCTGGAAACTGAAATTTCAGTCCTGCTGGCATCCTTCCAATTTCAACATTTTTTCTTTCTTCCTTGAAAGAAGGCAGAGGGGAAGTGAGGCTGAGGGGGTCAAAACAGAGGCAGGAGGAGCTCGAACTAATGGGTTCTGACACTTTGTTTTTGCTCAGGCTTCTCAGAAATGCTTGTTTGGGAATGGGGCATTTTAAAATATCCTACTTGGATGGAAAGTGCCTTATCTAGTAATAATAGTTAACCTTCTTCTACTCTGAGACGCCTAAAAAATTTTCACTTGGCTTCCTTCCATGCAGCTGACGGACGACCCCATTCTGGCCCTGTGGCTGTCTGCTGGATGCACTGTCTCCCATCATGGGCGCTACTCGGGGGTCATGGGCTCACCCCTCCACAGCCCGGGGCAGCAGCCAGGGTCCCTGTGGGTGGTCCTGCTTCCCCTGCCGGGGAGCTGAGAGGATGGGTGCTGCCAGGGGCATGGGGCAGCGCAGAGGTCGCTGCTGCCTCTGGCTCGCCGTCCAGCTGACTGTTTTGGCAGTATCAGTCTGCAGAGTGCAGGGGGGCTTTAGTTAAAGGCCACTGACTTTTCCATTGATCATAGTCACTGCAGCCTGCTCCACCTCCACCTCCATCTCCACCTCCATCTGCAACTCCATCTCCAAGGCAAGTCCCTTCCTTCCTCCCAGAAACAGAGCCACATCCCCTGTTCCTTTCAGTGCCACCTCTAGGGGATGGGGTTGCAAACTGGCTGTTCTCTCTCATCAGTGCAACGACTGCCACAGTCCTCTGGCTGCTTGTCCTCAGCTTGCCTGTGGTCCTCCTCTCACAGCTTCATCTGGTGGGGTTCAAAGAAAGCTCCAGATAGTCACAGGCAGCGCAGTCATCTCTTCTAGCTATGAACCGTCACATTAGCAGGTCACCTAGATGGGCAGGGAGACCAGCCAGGCTTGGGAAGGCTCTGATCCACGTGGGCGAGCATGGCGTGGTCCCTGCTGATGGCAAGAATAAAGGACTTTCTGCAATTACCCTGCGTGTTTCAGAAACCAGGATTTCAAAGCAGCAATCGAGCCCTGATTGATTAAACGCTCACCGCATTCCCGGGACTAAGCCACTGCCCCTCAGATAAATGGGAACAAGTCACAGGCAATTAGCGATTTGCCCGAGGTGCTTCTGAACGTTTGCAATGTCTGGACTCAGACTCCTCTGGCCTTGTTAGTCATTAGACCACACATCCTCTGTCCTCTCTGGGTGGCATTCCAACAGCCCTGCCACGGTGGAAAGAGCAAAATAACCTAACTTCACGTTTATCTAGGAAAAAGTTTCCCACAGTCTCTTCTGGCTCTTTTTGTTTTGATTCTGAGGTTTTGTTTTTTTCTGAAAAGTTAAAATAAATCTCAAAGTGCAACTGCAGAGCTTTTTTGAACACAGTGCTTGTTGCTAGATGATCTTTTGAGGGAAACATATCAAAAAGTAGTACAGTGCATTTACTGCCAGAGCCGACCTGGCTGAACAAGGCTGATCAAGTATTTTAAACTCAGTGTGACATTTATGTATTGCAGAAAGCAGTTGTGGTGTCTCTGAGCTTGCGACCACTGTTTCTCTTCCTTCTGGACAGGAACCATTTCTTATGGCCTTTCTCTCCAACCCTTTGCTTTGCTATGCAATACAGAACCTGACTTTCATTCTGCTTACTCTGTCCTGCTCCCGAAGTGCAGGGGGACGAGGGGACATTTCCCACCCCTTGCCCACCACTGGTATCTGACCATCTGTTTTGGCCACATCAGCAGTGCTAAGGGCAACTCTCAGTCGGTCCCAGTGTCCAA
The DNA here is from genome assembly GCA_013397275.1 of Burhinus bistriatus. Classification (NCBI taxonomy): domain Eukaryota; kingdom Metazoa; phylum Chordata; class Aves; order Charadriiformes; family Burhinidae; genus Burhinus; species Burhinus bistriatus. The sequence goes on along the minus strand of VYXH01012561.1, from coordinate 301,587 downwards.
CAAGTACTGAATCACATCTCAGTTGTCCCCGTGCCCAGCCCACAATTTGGGAATCAGTGAAGAAGCGTTTGTTCTTTCACGTTTTTTTTTTCCCCTTCAAAGCTGCTTTAGAGCAAATGCCACTTTCTTTAAGAATGTGGTATTTTTGAAAAGCTTTTAAGATTGTTTTTATCTTTCTCTTTTTCCCTTTGCTATTCAGTACTATCAAAAGTGACTGGAGTGACATTAATGGAAGTTAAACAGGGTCTTGACCGTCTCCAGAAGGTCTAAACCAGCACTTAGAGTCTCCATCTTGCCACATATTAGCGTAGTTTGAAAATCGTTCCCATGTGATGGTTGGGATGATCCCAGCTGGAGGGCTCTTTCCAAGACAGCCCAGAAAAAGAACTCTCTTTGCAGGAAAATGGATATTTGTAGGTAAATGCAGCCCTTTTCCCCAGACTAGCTATTTTAAAGTTATGCAGTAACCACCCAGAGAATTTCTTCAGCTGCACACGGACTGCTGTTTTTTAAAACCCTGAACTTTGCTTTTGCTTGGTGTCTATTTGAGAATATCTTGACCTGATATTCCGACAGTGTGGGATGGAAGTGCTTGACTGCTGACATCTGGGGAAGCTGGGAGGAAGGCACTCTGTGCTACAAAATCATGCCTCCGTGTACAAAAGCTCATGGTGGGATCATGGTCATCTAGCACTGAAGCCCAGCTTTAAATGCTTCTTATGGACAAAAGGATTTAATTAAGCCCACAGTGGGCTAAACATGTACCAGGTTAGCACTTTGTTTTGGAGTAGCACAGATCTTTTGTAAAGAGAAAGCTATGTCTGTGTGTTTCACTTGAAGATGTGGCCTTTACGTTGTAATTAGCTATATCTCCACTCTAATCAAAGTTGACTTATAACCAAATGGTGTCCTAAAAGCTGATAAAGCAGCATTCCTGACCACTGCACACATTTTTTGAATACCTCAGTTCTAGGAATTCATTCCTTGCAGTCAGTGGAAAAACCTCCAGTGACTCACAAGGGATAGGAATCCTTAGGAAAATAATCCATGCTGGAAAAGCAACACTTCCCCTCTGTTATCACTGCTTGCTGACAGTGGGGGTGAGAGCAGTATGGAAGACAAGGCTGCAGAAGGACTTCTCCTGCCCTCACTGGGTCAGGTTACATTGTGGAGTAAGGAAGGCACCCACAGCCCTGCCTCCCTTGCCAGTGCTGCCCAGGACAGACAGGCTGACAGCAGCCATGGCTGTCAGTGTCAGAGAACAAATCTGGACAAGAGCTCAAAGAAAGCCCACGTGTGACAGTTCTTCTTCAAAACCATTAAAGCATGGCTTCCCTGGGTCACATAGCACTGTTCACCGCATCTCACCTAGCTCCGCACACAGGGGCACTAGGAGACTAGGCACTAGGTCACAGATGTGACCCAATGGACATGTGCTCCCTGGGGCCAGGCATTTGCACCTCCAGCTGTTGATACTTTCATGGTGGGCCTTCAATTTGTGTTTTCCTGCATCTCCTTTGCATTGCTGCTGCTTCAGTACAGCCAGCTCTTCCCACGGCTGCTGCTCCTATCCTGAGGACGGGATAGGATGAAGTGCGATGGGATGGGATGGGATGGGATGGGATAAGGATTGAGAATGTAGAGGAAGCCAGGCCAAGGTGTGAGTGGCATTGCCAGCAGCCACTGCCCTCTTGCAAGGCTGAGCCACTGCATGTGGGTGGCAGCTCCCTGGAAGAGCCCATCACATTGAAACCTTCTCCTCTAGTGGCTGGGATGTGTGAAGTTGATCTCAAAATGCTGAAGGGGGTCCTCCTCCTGGGGGGCTGAGATCAGGGAGGCTTGTGGCAGTAGGACCTGAGCGTGGAGAAGGTGCCAACATGACAGATGGGATGAAGCTGTTGTTAGGGAGGGGAGCTACACCCACGCTCCTCCACATCGCTCTACCACGGTGCTCCCTGGCACGGGCCTGCCTGCAAAGGGCCAGCAGGGCTCTGCCCTCCATCCATAGGCTGTGTTTCCCTCAGGCCTGGCCGTTTAGCTGCAAGCATGCCTTGGTCTTTCCAAGACAGAGAAAATCTCCCTCAAAACCTAGTGGTATCTCTGGCCACAGCTTTATCTCGTCCTTCCTGTTTACTGTGGAGGTCCCTGGAAGGACCATTTGTTCCCACTGCCACAGTGCCCAGCACCTCTCGGGGATGTCAGGATGTTTCCCACCACCCTGGGACCCCTGCACTGCTGCCTCTCCTCCCCTCTCGTTCTGCACTCACCCTGTGCTGGGCATGGCAGGTCCCCCCACAACGCCCAGCAGTGCCGGTGCTCTCCCTACCTGTGGGGCTACCTCTTCCCTCCACTGCCATCCCACTCCCTTCCCTTCCACGTCTGGTCAAGCTCTTCATCCTGGCATTTAAAACTCTGGGCTGAGCAGCCTCTGCCCACAACTCAGCTCAACTTTCCTCCTACTCTTCTACTCCCTGTGGGAGCACCATGGGCTCATCTCTTTTTCCACTCTCTCCATCTCTGGCTCCTGCTCCCGCCTCCCGCTTCCTATCTCTCCAGGCTGCTCCCTCTGACCTCGAGGGGTCTTGCTTTCATCCGCCGAGCAACATACCCATCTTCCCCACCCTGCCCTGCAGCTGCCTTCTTTCGCCTTGCATTTCACCTATGCTCTCTGCTCAATATTGTTTGTTCCTCTTTTGGGCCTTAGGACAAAAATATCTCCCCACCCAGGCAGCCTGCCCTGCCAGTCAGATTTCCTTGTGAGTTGTGTGAGCAACGTTGTTTATGTGCTGGGCAAATACACCAACCCAAAGGGAAAGAGCAGACAGTTCCTGTGAAAATGCTTGTGCTCAGTTCTCATATTATTGCTTTTCTTCTACATCTTTATTTTTTTTAATATAATTCTCACCAGTTTAATGCTTGATTTTTATTTTGAAATGCATAGCACACCTCCTTCCCCCCGCCCCGGTTACTGAGTGCGGGAGGTTGTTATGGTGTTGCAATTCATTCAAAGAAAACTACCCCATATATAGAGTAAGAGGTGCTGAAAGCTTCAAGGGTCACAGTCATAAATCCTGCTCACCTCCCTCTCTCTTGTTTGCTTTCTGGCTAAGGTGTGTCGGGCATCGCCGTGCCCCCGCTCCCTTCCTGCTGGGGGAACCATTTGGTTTGTCCTTCTGGCAGTGAAATAGAGCAGTAAGTTTTGCATGGGGTGGAGCCCCTCGTCTGATCCTCAGCAAACACCCCCCCTGTTGCCCGTTGCCCATTGCCCGTTCCCCTCCTGCTGCGTACACTTCTCGCAGAAGCAGCAGGACACAGCACAGGACGTGTGGGGGTGCCGGTCCCTCCTTGTCCCCGGGCTGAGGGCTCTCACACAGGATGCGGGCAACGCAGAGCCAACTGCTTCACCCCTCGAGAGAAACCCACGTCTCCAGCCTCCTCCGCAGCATCCTGACCACGTCTCTGCATTCTCTGAGGCTGGGTTGCTCTCAGTCCCTCCTGCTGGAGTTGTTCCGCTTTCCACAGGCTCTTTAAATAGCTGGGAGCCAAAGAGAGAATGACCTGGGAGTTAAGAGACTTCCTTGTGTGGTGGGACATCCCGCTTCCACCACTTGGTCTGAAAGAGACAGACGGGTTTCCCACAGCTCAGCTCCATGCCCTGACCACAAAATGCTGCTGCTGGGTCCCAATGGCTTTGTGATCCCTCCTGAAATGTCAGCTGCTGAACAGGAACTGCACGCTCCACGGCTGATTGGAACCATGTTTCTTGCGAATAAGCCAGAAGAGAAATCCTGCCTTAATAAAGTTGTAGCTTAGAGACAAGCAATAGCAGATACAATCTCATGGGTCCCTGATGCTGAGCAGCTCCCCACAATCCCTGAGGTGAGCAAGAGGATTTTTGCATCTTCTCATTTAACAGTTATAAAGCAGAGGAGAATTTAGCTCAGTCTCCATCCTTGGGGAGCCTTCTTGAATCATTGTGACTTGGCCAGCCCTGGCCACTGAGTCATAAAACCACTGACTTGTGCAGGTCAGGCAGGACCTCGGATGAGATCTGGTCCCAGCCCCTGCTCAAAGCATAGCCAACATAGATCAAGCGACTCCGGGACTCGTCCAGCTGAGCTCTGAGTATCTCCAAGGCTGCAGATTACACAGCATCTCTGGTCAGCCTGGTCCAGTGTGTGACCACCCTCACAGGGAAAGAAATTTTTCTAGTACCTAATCAGACTTTCCCTCTTGCAACCCATTTCTGTTGCTTCTCATCCTGTCCCTGTGCCTCTCCACCATGCCTCCCTGCCGATGCCCCAAGAACTCCAGTTCCTTGGCTTGTGCTTATGAAGTTCTGGCCACTGAAAATGCCAGCTGTTAATGCTGTATTTACAAAGAGCCAACGGTGTGCTTAACTCTTTGCCTATGAGACACAACCCCTGGCACAGGAAGTTTCTGATCCAAGAGACAGATTAAATGCATGAGGCTTGGTGCCCAGCCCATCTGTCTGACATGTCCAAGCTATTAGCGAATCTTGCACGCTATAGACAGCTGGCCATTTCACATGTCTACCCCCAGACAGGGCTCTGCAGACCTCCAGGAGTGTTGCACTAGCCCCACTGCATTTTATTGCTCAACACTGTTTGGATGTTATTAACATATATGTACTGGAATATTTTGGGCACTTCCATTGGCAGCCGGGTCACTGGATTCCTGAGGAGCTATTGAAAACACTGCAGTGCTGTTCAGTGCAGTGGCAAAAGGAGTGAGCCCTGCGGACTGGTGTCAGAAAGAAAGAGATCGGGCTCTTGCCACAGAGGAAATGGAAGCAGAAGGATCAAAGTCTGTGACTAATGATGCAATCCACGTATCCAAAGGGTACTTCTACCTCTGTGAACACAGGCAATGCAATAAGCCCAGCCTGGGGTTCAGAGCAAACACGTCTTTGAAGAAAAAAGGGAAAATAAAGGATGATAGACTCAAAATTACAGTCCTACTGGGATCTGTTTGCTCAGAGCTGCGCAAAATCTTCATAGCTTGGACCCCAGCTAACAGTAAGATTGTCTTGGAATTACCTTTCCTCTGACTCATGGTGTTTCTGCAGGACGCCTTGACAATGATGTTACTTCTTCCTGAGAGCAATTATTAGGGAAGCATTCATTTTCTCTGTTTAACACAATGTAGACATTAAAAATACCTCTTGTGCAGGCAGGGGGAAGTCAGCATTGTTTGTCCTGGGCCTGTTGAATCGGTGTGCATGCTCTCTGGGCTGTGCATCAGATCCTAGGGGCCAGATCCTGAAAACTAGGTAGTTGCTCACCAATTTCAGCTGGTGAAAGCACCTAAGCCCCTGCAGCACTCACATCCTGCTAGTCAAAAGAAAAGCCACAGACTGGCCCCGTGCAGCACTTGCTCACTCACTCTTCTGCTGTGCAGGATTAGGCCCCTTCTGAGCAGACCTGTGTTGGAGAGAGCTAGCTGGAGCAGTCCAAAACAGACCCACAGAGTGAGCTAGCAGTTAAGCAGCATGGACAAGCAGGTCTACCTGCCCTTCTTCATTTATTAATGCAGGTTACCTGTAAGTGACTATCTGTGGCTCGTTTACTGCATTGGGCTCCTCCACACTACCTAGGACTGAGGAGCTTGTTCGTTCCACAAAGACTGTGTGTCAGGGAAGTCTTCTTCATCAATCAGTCTCCTTCATGACTTACTCCATGGTGTAGAGGCAAAAAGGATATTCCTACCCACAGATGTCTGTGGCAGTCTCTTGAGTCAGCAGGGCCTTTGATGTTTGGGGTGATGGTGGAAGCAGAGGGGTCGTACTTTTCTTTACCTGCATTTGTTCAAACTCTCTAGTCGTGAAAACAGAAGTTCAGCCTCTTTGCAGCTTCATATGTCACTGAGGTTTACTGACCTGGCAAACGTATCTTTGTGCTGACCCGGCTGTTTGATAGAAAGGTTCTTTCCCCAGGCGCTGGGATAGGAGGAAGGTGAATGCTGGATCATAGCAGTTAGAGAGGAAAAAAGTGTCCATGATGCAAAGGCTTTCTTTTTTTTTCTTTCTTCTTGTGCACAGATTAATTAAAGTCAAAACTTAATGCTGGTCACTGAGCAGAAAATCTAACCTAGTGGGTGGGCAGTCAACCCTGCCAGACTCAACACATCCACTCTGTGGGGGTACCCAGAGAGCTACCGGAACTTGGCCAAATCCTTTGTATGCACTCCGCCAAATTTTGCAGACGCTTCATATTTTTCGCAGGGTGAATAATGAGGATGCACTGATCTACTGACTGCGTGGGGTTGCTTACGCAGAAAGGCACTGCAGCTTTGGAAACTGAAGACCATGCCACCACAATCTGTTTTCTGGTGGTGGTGTGTACCTTCTTCCAATACCTCTGAACACGAGGTGATGCTGTAGCCAAAAGCCTATCAGTCTCAAAGCAGGCAGAATATACTGCCTCTCTCACTGGTGGTTAGCATGCAATTACGGAGCAGGTAGGGGATTTCTTTCACTTGTGCTTATGGATTCAAGAAATGGAGATGTCAGAAGCAGCTCCCATGAGCTTGTTAGGGAAAGAAGAAGCACTGTTATTATCGCCTATAAAAACCAGCTCTTGGTTATCCCAGAAGAACAAGGAAGACGAGGTAATTATGGTTTTGGTACAGTTAGCACTGGCGGAGGGCATTTTCAGTCAAGCCAGGACAGACAGCATGCTGTTTCTTTCCAAGGCAGTCGAGACAACTGTACGCATTACAGAAGTCCCTTCTCCCTTTCTGAAATACAGCTGTTAAACTGCACGCGTAAACACCAACCAGCTGCTAGGGGCCGTCCTGCAAGAGCCTGTGGGATGACTTTTAGGTGGACAGGATGCAGTTGTCTTAAACTATTTTGGACCTGGAGCACACCAGTTATCCTGGCTCCAGAGCAAATGAAAGACTCGACAGCTGTGAGGGCTTTCAAGGATAACCAACTGCATCAGCCAGGGAGCCGCTGGGAGATGAAGCTGAGCCATTTGGGAACCCCGGGAGCAACCCTTCCCCTCAGACTGCCCTTGGGGCCAGGAAGGATGGAGGATGGGATGCACAGCCATCCTGGCTTGCTCCTGCCTGGACATCCAGAGGCAGCTTTAAAAGGCAGGAAGGAGAGCAGGGGGTCCCTCCCAGCTCAGGCGTGCACCCTGTACACCTACGCAAAGACTTCCACCGTCAGGAGATCCAGCAGTGGAGGGCAAGGGACCAGGACTTTTCCTGGGAGAAGGAGCTGGCAAGGTATATAAAGCTTCCCACACTTGGCCTTGGCAGGAGCTAAATGGAGACTGCAGAGACAGCAGGCAGCAAGGGAAGGGTCAAGGCTGCCAGGAAAGGGCTCCTCTGGAGTGGGTCCCTGCTGCTGGGCTGACTGTGCTTGCTGGCAAATGGCAGAAGGCAATTTTGTTATAGTGTGCCTGCAGGACTGCTGTGCGGAGCACACCTGAGCAGCCACAGAGCCTTTCTGCTCACCTCCCCAATGAGGGGCTGTGCCAACAACACACGGTGGTGCTTTACACGTGTCCACACTTCTCCCTATGCCACACAGACATCCTGCTCCTGCCAGGAGGGTTAGATCCATTACACGCTTTACAGGTGGGGAAATGAAGGCAGAAAGAGAAAGACAATGAAGGGGGAAAGCTTGCAACTAGGAGCAATTTGCAGTCGAGGCAGAGGGAAAAATGCAAGCTTCCGTAATGCCCTGAAACATACACAGAAAGAAGGGGAATGTTGCAGTTTTTGCTTTCTTCCACTTTTTTTTTTTTTTTTTCATTCTAGTTTAACTAGTGCTATTCCCCTCCAAGGGCTTCAGCCAGCCTCATGTACCACTGGTCCTTGAGTGAGCGGGAAGCCCAAGAGGAATATCTGTGTCTGTGTCCAGCCTGGGTCACTGATGATTTTCTTTCTTTTAAAGCTTTTTTCTCCCCTTCTTTCTTCCTTTTCTGGGGGGCCTGCCATCCCAAAAAAGCATCCATGTTGTGGGTAGGAATGCACTGTAGGAGCAAACTAGGAGTAAGGGGAAATGTCCTCTCCCTAAGGCAAGGATGCCTTGAGTCACACTGCCAGCAGTGGGCCAGCACTGGTGGGACAGATGTGGGAGTTGATCAGGTGCAACATGCCTTATGCTGGTACTGCATCAATGCAGTGGTTACAGCAAAGCTCGTGGCCAGTGGAACAGTTATGGCTGTGAAGGTCCTACCCAAACAAGACACCCTGGTAGAGATGGCTTGCTCTTCGCTGCTTGCATGAGCGCTTGATCTCCTTGCTCTCCTGCCAGCTCAGCTCCCAGATGGGGCAAGAATAAAGGAACCGCTCCAAAAGACAAACATAGGATGTCCTCCCATCTTTCCTGGGGACTGTAGGTTACAGAAACACAAGGAGGATCTCATTGCATTTGCTCTAACACTGTGGCTGCCAAAGAGGCTTGGGGTGATCCTGACTCTGGGGAATATGTGGCTCCCCTCTACCTGTGGGATTGGGGTGATGCACATGTGTAGTTTTCCTACCCGGACAGGTAACAAGGACAGGCTGGGAGAGATACAGGCCAGGGGAAGGCTGGGAGAGATACAGGCCAGGGGAAGAAAACGAACCACTAGCATGCGGAGCACCAGGAGCTGCTGCCAGGATGGGCTGCAATCAGGGCCCGGTAAGCCAGATGCTGGAGGGGGCCAGACCAGTGCTCGGGAAGCAGAGCAGCAAAGCATCCTCGTATGCCTGTGCCTGTCCCTCCTTGGTCTTCCCAATCTGGTGGGGCAATAGCTGGTACCCACAGCTTCAGGAGTGGGGCACCACCTGGCTGTGTCCTCCCTCCTAGGAGGGCTCCGCTTCTCCCTGCTCCAGCATATTCCTTGCTGTATATCTGGCACAAGTCTCCAGCTTTCTCATGCTACTCCAGCGACAAGAAGTTGCTGCCATTACTCCAGGCTGGGACCCAGCCTTTTTTGCTTAGGTTTATTAGGATGACTCGCTGTGTTTTTACTGTGTCCACTAATGGCTTTTATGTAAAACGATTCACTGATGAGACTGTAAAGGCCAGCAGCCTACGTGAGTGATATTTCTGCAGTTTCCCTGTCCTTTCCAGTGACATTTGCCAGGGCAGCGCAGAACTGCTGGTCCCTCTGTGTCAGGACAAGATGATACGCCAGCGCAGTTGGCAAGGACATATCCTCTGAGTGTTCATTCCAAATGGAAATATGAACTGTCAAAATGTGGAAATCCTCCATATACAGGGCATCTGCACCTGTCTCCTCACGGCTCACCCTCCATTCTGGGCTGCAGCAGTCTGCTAGGGGTAGGTAACATCGGGCATTGGGCATTTTGCCTCCATGTGCAGTAGCAAGATGATTTAGAGGAGATTCCTCCTCCAGACACAGGTGTGTGCCTGCACACACACATTATTCACATGCAGTAGGCTTCAGAATGAAGCCCTAGGTGAGGAGAGCTGCTGGTGATTCAGCGTGGTGCTTCCAGCTGGAGTAGCCTGTCCTACAGAGTCCTCCGAGTTCCTGGGAACTCTGAGTTCCCAGACTTACAGAGACCTCTGAGTTCCTCTTTTTAGTCTGGAGAAGAGAAGGCTGAGGGGGGATCTCATCAATGCTTATAAATACTTAAAGGGAGGGTGCCAGGAGGATGGCACCAGTCTTTTTGCAGTGGTGCCCAGTGATAGAACGAGAGGTAATGGGCACAAACTTGAACATAGGAAGCTCCATCGAAACATGTGGAGGAACTTCTTTCCTTTGAGGGTGGCAGAGCACTGGAACAGGCTGCCCAGAGAGGTGGTGGAGTCTCCAACTCTGGCGACATTCAAAACCTGTCTGGACGCTATCCTGTGCAACCTGCTCTTGGTATCCCTGCTCTGGCAGGGGGGTTGGACTAGATGATCTCCAGAGGTCCCTTCCAACCCCTTTGATTCTGTGATTCTGTGGATCCTTGACTCATTTGTCGGGACAAGATGCACCTTCATCACCACAAATAGCACCTCTCCTCACTAGCCATCTCTCTGAATGACAGGCAGCAAATTTTTGCAGGTTTCTTTCTGCTTAGGAGCCTGTGACAGTGCCAGTCCAGNGCTCCCCTCTACCTGTGGGATTGGGGTGATGCACATGTGTAGTTTTCCTACCCGGACAGGTAACAAGGACAGGCTGGGAGAGATACAGGCCAGGGGAAGAAAATGAACCACTAGCATGCGGAGCACCAGGAGCTGCTGCCAGGATGGGCTGCAATCAGGGCCCGGTAAGCCAGATGCTGGAGGGGGCCAGACCAGTGCTCGGGAAGCAGAGCAGCAAAGCATCCTCGTATGCCTGTGCCTGTCCCTCCTTGGTCTTCCCAATCTGGTGGGGCAATAGCTGGTACCCACAGCTTCAGGAGTGGGGCACCACCTGGCTATGTCCTCCCTCCTAGGAGGGCTCCGCTTCTCCCTGCTCCAGCATATTCCTTGCTGTATATCTGGCACAAGTCTCCAGCTTTCTCATGCTACTCCAGCGACAAGAAGTTGCTGCCATTACTCCAGGCTGGGACCCAGCCTTTTTTGCTTAGGTTTATTAGGATGACTCGCTGTGTTTTTACTGTGTCCACTAATGGCTTTTATGTAAAACGATTCACTGATGAGACTGTAAAGGCCAGCAGCCTACGTGAGTGATATTTCTGCAGTTTCCCTGTCCTTTCCAGTGACATTTGCCAGGGCAGCGCAGAACTGCTGGTCCCTCTGTGTCAGGACAAGATGATACGCCAGCGCAGTTGGCAAGGACATATCCTCTGAGTGTTCATTCCAAATGGAAATATGAACTGTCAAAATGTGGAAATCCTCCATATACAGGGCATCTGCACCTGTCTCCTCACGGCTCACCCTCCATTCTGGGCTGCAGCAGTCTGCTAGGGGTAGGTAACATCGGGCATTGGGCATTTTGCCTCCATGTGCAGTAGCAAGATGATTTAGAGGAGATTCCTCCTCCAGACACAGGTGTGTGCCTGCACACACACATTATTCACATGCGGTAGGCTTCAGAATGAAGCCCTAGGTGAGGAGAGCTGCTGGTGATTCAGCGTGGTGCTTCCAGCTGGAGTAGCCTGTCCTACAGAGTCCTCCGAGTTCCTGGGAACTCTGAGTTCCCAGACTTACAGAGACCTCTGAGTTCCTCTTTTTAGTCTGGAGAAGAGAAGGCTGAGGGGGGATCTCATCAATGCTTATAAATACTTAAAGGGAGGGTGCCAGGAGGATGGCACCAGTCTTTTTGCAGTGGTGCCCAGTGATAGAACGAGAGGTAATGGGCACAAACTTGAACATAGGAAGCTCCATCGAAACATGTGGAGGAACTTCTTTCCTTTGAGGGTGGCAGAGCACTGGAACAGGCTGCCCAGAGAGGTGGTGGAGTCTCCAACTCTGGCGACATTCAAAACCTGTCTGGACGCTATCCTGTGCAACCTGCTCTTGGTATCCCTGCTCTGGCAGGGGGGTTGGACTAGATGATCTCCAGAGGTCCCTTCCAACCCCTTTGATTCTGTGATTCTGTGGATCCTTGACTCATTTGTCGGGACAAGATGCACCTTCATCACCACAAATAGCACCTCTCCTCACTAGCCATCTCTCTGAATGACAGGCAGCAAATTTTTGCAGGTTTCTTTCTGCTTAGGAGCCTGTGACAGTGCCAGTCCAGTATTGCTGTTTCCTGTCACTACATTTCCACCATCCAGGCTCCAGTGATAACCTCCTTCAATTCCCCTTCAGGCATTCCCAGGTTTTCCTCAAAATGCAGTGAGCAGTCAGAGACCCTAAGTCCCAGGCTCTTAAGGAGTGATGAGCCACACGTCCCCACTCTGCTCTATTCTAATGCCAGGCAAATAGTTTGCCATTAACAACGTGTTCAAGAGAAATTGTCTTTCTGTCTGTTTATGAAGCTGGACACAGAGTCTTGGGAGTTCGTTATCACTGGAAACTCCTTGGTGAATGGCTTCAGTGACCAGCACTGGATTCCTCGGTGAACTGTACTGCTCTTCATGCCTTTAATACTTGTTGCTTACTCTGTGGGTTTGGTGTTGGCATTTTTTTTCTAACCCCCAATTCCCAAACCAATATTTCCTTTTCATAAAGGTTGTTGCATGAGTACATTCTGTCTAAATGCTCATGTGGCTGCTGCGTGTTATTTAACAAGCCACCTGTTTACGAAAAACTGCAAAAAAAAGGAGATTCTGAAAACAGAGGAGCCTGCTGTAGGCTTCTCCATAATACCTTTCTGTCTTGTGAAGATGTGGTAATAGATGTTCTTACCACAGCCCCATCCCACTTGTGGTGATGAGTGTTGTTCTGTCCTGTACTTTGGTCCATACTACACTGCAAGCTTGTGTTTATCCATTTCAATGCATGTTCTGTAAGGCAGTTTATTCCGCTTCCCCAAAAGCATCCGGAGAAGTTCCATCTAGTGCTAACAGAAAAGGCACATATCGCTTTAAGGCTTATCACTTTGATTTCAAAGGTGAGAAATTTACCTTTTGACTGAGGAAAATATTTACCAATATTGTTAATATGTTAAAGCCTTGAATCCCATGTTACATTGCATTTGATATTACAAATGACCAGAATAGTTTCATGCTGTCAAAGGGATGAACAGGAAATTATATTGACTTTTTAATCTAGTATCTCTTATTGTCATTAACAAATGAGTCTATGGAGAGGTTTGGGTTTTATGGACACGCAGTGAAGCAAGAAGATGCCTCCAGAGGCCTTCCAGACTACACAGTCTATTACCACCAGTTTTCTCAATCCCAGATCGTTCCTCCTGACAGGATGTGCCATCTGCACAGTAGTGCACACACATGTTCACACACAGACCCACCAGAAGGGATTTTGCACTGGAACCCAGTGAAATTCAATACCCATTTTGTTCTCCTTCTTCACGATCTTCCTCTTTCCATTATGAATAACAGAATTTAGAGGCTTCCAGCTCAAAAAGCCTGCTGACATGAGTGACTTACCAAAGTAGGATCATGCTGGCTGAAAGAATCGATGTCATGGAGCTCAGCTCCTGTGAAGGCATCTAGGTGACCAGAAGTTTCAGATGAGTTCAGTTCCTGAGTTTCTCACCCTTGCTTGCAGTGAGAATTGCTTTGTAACTAGCTTTCTTCCTAATCTGACCCTCCATGTTTTATGCATCTAGCAGTGTTATTCTTTAAAATAAATACCTATAGAATATAATCTTGCTGTACTCACATAATCATAATACCTTCTAAAAAGTCATCTCTCTAAACCAAGACACCAGTCTGTCTTAACCACCAAGATTAGTAGTTGCAGATCTAACTGTAAGGGTTTTCTCTCAGTATGTACTACAAGACTGGGGAACCATCTGCCAAACAAAAAAAGCATAAATTGAGCAGGGAAATAAAAGCTCTGTCATTGATCTTCTGAGATGTGGTGGCTATCGACAGAAAGGAAACAGTTCAACCCAATCCGAAAGCTGATCTAGAACATGCAACATGAAGACTTTCTGAAGATAACACGTCCTGCTGCATACAAGGACAAAGCTGTGTGCTCTCTGGTTATATCAGCTGTGTAACGAGAGGAGTAGTTCTAGCTGAAGTGTGAACATCTGGTTTCCTATTTGAGGAGTCAAAATCAATCTTCTCCAGTAGCACAAACTGCTTACTCCACCCCAAAGTTAAAAGCTCTTTTGAAACAATCACTGGAGAACCATCTGGTTTTGAGTTGTCTTGTCAGTATCTGTCTTGTGAAAGATATTTTCAGGATGTTAACAAACAGCTCCATCCCAAAAGTTATTCCATGTTTCTTGTCATCCATGATTGCATATATTTAGATGCCATATGCCCTGTACTCTGCTTCCCTGGAAACTCACAGTTGGCTTGTGCCAAGAATTGCAAGTAAGAAATTTGCTTTGTGTGTGTTATTGTTCATAGGCTCTTGCTCAGCCCTGGGACTGAAACGTAACATGCACGTACATAGTTGAAAATAGATTGTCTTGGTGCCCCACTCACAAACTGCGAGGCAACCCACCTCCCCCACTCATTCTTCATTGGAGTCATTTCATCAGTTGGGGCTTACGAAGCAAGATTTTTGCTAACTCTTTGTTCTCTGAAACATTATTGTCTTCCCTTTCATTGCAGCCTACATGCAGAACCAGTATCTAAGAATGTATGATGCATGATTCAATGCCATGCAAAAATTCTGCTGAGTTTCTCATGTTCAGCATCAATAGTAATCTGTGTCTGGTCTGTGACTGGAGAAAGCCAGCTCCCAAGTGTGTAAAATGTGTTTGACCGTACTTTCAAACACCCACATGCACACTCAAAACAGTGGAGAACTTATTATATTCATGGTCTGGAAATTGGTGTTTTGTTCTCTGTCCCTGCTCTGTCTGACATTGGGTGAATGCAATTGAAAATGTCAGAGATGCAGCTCCTATGTAACGTAAGAGGAGGATTACAGTTTTCCTGACATCGGAGGGGGGGGTTACAACAATGCAGCTGACGTAGGAGGGACGGATTACAGTGCATCTGACATAGTAGCAATTATAGGAAATGTATTTACAGGGATGGATGGAAAACGAATGTAATATGCTGTTCCAGAGGAGGACAATAAAGGTGTGTTGCAACAGTCCTTCCCCCCTCTGGAAAGCCATATTTCTCACTTGTCCATCGGCACAAACAATCTGTGCTGTATGGCAGGAAATATCAGACACAAATATCACATTAATCTCTGAGGAAGGATACCTGTTTTCGTAACTTGCTCATTCACTAAGGTCTCTTAGTAGTGGCTCAGACAATAGGTGGATATATCAGGTTTTCCCTGTGGAATAACTGTACCACCGGCACTGTGCTGCAAATGCAACTTTTGTTTCTGTTTTCTTTCAGAACAAGCAGAGAAAGGGAAGGGGGAGGGGAGAAGCTCCTGATTTTCCAGTGTACAGTAGACAAATGCCATTAATACCCTCTTTGAAGGAGCTTGTACCCTTGCCTGGCAGAGGTACAGGCTGGCACAAGCAGATGAAGCAATTACTTGGGACACCAGGAAAGCGATAGCCTTTCCATTTGAAACTGCAGAGACAGCATGGCGGATCTCAGGCACTAATGCATTAATATAGAGGAAAGGTGAGGGGGAGCCTTATTCATTTTGTCCCTGGGGAAGGATGTGCAGCTTTCTGTATGAATCACCCACAAGCAAGGGGAGGGGAGCAGAGGCTGGAGCAAGGGGACATCAAAACTGCCACATTTGGGTCACTGTTTCCAGCACAGCAATCAACAAAGTACATACGTGTGCAATGAATTCCATTGTCTCGGGCTACTTCCTCTTGGGCACGTGTCCACGTCACCCACAGCTGCACCGCTGGGGCACCTCTGCATCCTATGGCACTCCTGTAAAAAGCAATAGGATGCTGGTGAAGGTCAGGCCAAAAGGAACAAGGCTGAATTACCTTCCTGCCCTCAGAGACTATCCTTCCAGCCCAGCATGGGGGCAGACATCCAGTCCCCAATGAGGGCATCTGCACTGGCTGGAGAAAACTGGCAGGATTTGCCCACATGGGAACACCTCATGCCTACCCCAGCAGTCGTAAAGCCTTCGGTCCGTTGGCCTGCCCACGGGAGGGTTCCCAAACTTGTTGAATGGGGGCTGTTTTCCCACTACTTCCATCAGGCTGGCAGAATTGCCCTCACCTATTTGTAGAGATCCCACAGAGAAAGGATCCTGAGCAAGACAAGGGAAAAGGGGCACAAGAGAGTTTGGCCTCAGGCGTTTTGGCTCTTATTCAAAGCTCAAATGTGGAGCTCTCACTGACAGCCCTGCCATGGGCTGGTGGTGTCCTGGGGCTGTGAAGTCACTGGACATGGATGACAGGGTGACCAAGTGTCCTGACTCCTATAAGACAGCTCGGGACCCATGCAGGGCAGCATCTGCAGGTCATCCCTACCCCAGCACAACTTTTCAAACAACTGATGTTCATGCAGCAGTGTCAGAGGGTTTCCCTCCCTCACCACTGCAAGGGGTTTACAGCACTACTGCCCTGCTGCTGCCTGCTGCTTGTTGTTTCCATTTCACCCTGTCCATAGCCTCTTCAGTCTCGGACCCTTTGCCTCCTTCTCAGCCTCCAGCTCTGTCTGGGGCTCCGGGACAAGCGATAGCTTCAAATTACAGCTATGTGTACAGCAGTGAGCAGGGAGGATGCTGGGCCAGAGAAGGGGAGGGATAATTTCACAGGAACGAAGCCTCCTGTCAAATGGATCGTGCTCATGTCTTCCTCCCACCTCTGCTCTCATATCTGAAGTCTACTTACCATTCACTTTTTGCTTTGGAGCCAGCAGCTTCTGATATTACTGATCTTACACTGATAAACGTCCCTGTCAGGTGTGGCCTAAAAAACCCCAAACGACAAGACAATACATGAGCTACTACGGCATGTAGGATGTTCCAGGGAGCAGTGAGAAGTAATACACGCTCTCAAAAGAAACTGGTGGCAAAGGAGTACCAGAAAGCTACCTGACTCTCTTTGATCTGCCTCTCTGTCCACACTCTGGCTGGAAGTAGGGGGCTAACGTTAAATTACAAGTATTAATCTTACAGAAAGTCCAGTCTGATGTGAAAAATCACATTTAAGACCTGCTTATTGTACAAACTGTACTAAACCCAGTATGTACATAGCCTCATTTATACCAGCTGTAAGATTAACATTAATGACTTAATTGCAGTGTAAAGGATGGCCTTGCAGTTAAAGCACATCGCCTGGGCTCAGGACACAGAAATGTATTTCACAGCTCTGCCACAGACTTGCCACATCACCACCATGAGCAAGACACTTCGTCCTGTAGCCTTTTTGCCCTCCCAGCAATAAAGTAGGTATAGTAAGTGGGGGAAATTACATCTTTTCCTTATCTGTTGTCCATTCTATCTATGAAGATCATACGCTCTCGGTGGGAGAGTGCCATTTCCAAGTATTGGTCTATAGGCATCTGAATTCCATGTGGTTCTGCCCCAAGAAGGTGCCTACCTGGCTAATCCTGATGCTAATGGTAACAGTATCTTAACATAGATGTACTCAGCCCCAGAGGCTCTCGGAGTCCTATTTAGCCAAAGCCTTTAGTAGAATACATGCTTTACCTCACAGGATACCTTGCAGATGGATGTTTTAAGAGATGTTGAGCAATTGCAGCTTCCATTAAAATCAGCAGAAACTGTGGATGCTCACTCTCTCTGAAAATCAGCCCACATACTACAGAATGATTTCCAGCTAAATGTAAATTGGCATGGTTGGATTACAGGTGTGTACTCACTTTTACTACTATCACCACCTTTGATCATTAAGCTTAAACAATTGAAAAAACCCCTAATTCAAAAGCCATTATTCAACGTTGGTTGTTTAGCTTCTGCATCTTATTTTTCCTGGGCAATGGAAATAACCTGGCCCACTTCTCTTTTTACATAATCTTTTCATATGTTTGTTGCCAGTTGTCAGTCAGGTTCATATGCCTCAGCACAGTGGAGCACTATCAGAGTGACAAACATGGAAAGGAAATGATTACAATAAAAGAAAGACACTCTCAAGGGCACAGACCAACTTGTTTGTTCTGTGTTTGTACTTCCCTTAATACAAACAAAAACAGTCAGAGCCTTGGTATTAACAGTAGATTTTGTAGCACATTATATTTAGGAAAGTAAAGAACTCTAACATACCTGGTGGTGACCCTTCAAAAAGCTATTTTATAGATCTAGATAAGCATGAATCCTAAAGAGAAGCTGCATGTATCTTTATTCTGCAAGACAAGCTCAATGTATTATGTCAGTGAAATGTCATCGCCTCATTAATTATGAAATGCCATGAACATTAACGACAAAAGATCATTGTTGTGATCATAATTATGTAACTCTGATGCAATATTATGACCAAAGACATTCCAGTGGTCTGAAATATATTTCTGGATACCATTGTGGTGCCTCAGTAAGGATATGCTAGCTTTAAAGTATTTTTGCTAAAATTGCAGTGGCAGCCTAGATTTTTTCAAATTCAAAGAAAATTTGAAGTCATATTAGAAATAGTCATGCACCGTTTTTTTTTCCAGGATAATGCTTTTGTCTTTAAAATAAGCCTACAAGCACTTTGGTTTATTATCTCATCTTCTTTACTTTAAATGTCACTATACTTTTTGGAATGTGACACCTTCCATTTCACTTTTTTCTAGGCCAGAGTCTGACTTGCTGTGACTGGAACAACTCTGTTGACTTCAGCAAGGTTTTACTCAATTAAATTGTGTAAATGATGGGACGCTGAAAATTTTCAAAGTAATCACACTAGTGTTTTCTAGGAAAAAAAGAAACTACAGCTATACTGCAAGTAGTGCCCCAGCAAACCTACCATAGCAAACCAGGCTGACTTCAGCTGCAGAGGGTGAAACGAGTAGAAAGGAATGCTTCCGTTTCTCAGTTTTGTTTTCTTTTCGCCAAGTGAAGAAAGTTGCTATTGTTGTTAGCTTGTTTTGAAACTGATAGAAAATGCTGAGTGAAATGACTAAAGATTGAATTGCTGGAAATATCTGCAAGATGAGTTCTGGAAGGCAGTAGTCTTCATGCATATTCCCATCTGTAGATCATGCCACCCTTAGGGAGGGAGCACAGGACTGCTGCAATGGAAAAACTTAGCAGTTGTGTCCTCCCAGTTTCTCCCTCTTCTTAGAGAAATCAAAGGAACATCCCTGTGGAGATGCTTTGGAAAGGGCCTCTCCGCCTTCCTTGCTTTTGTACCCTCGTTATGTACAAGCCGGCTCCATAATTATACCTCTCCTGATCATGGATGTTTCTCGACGTCATTCCTGATTCAGGATATCCAAAACACCAGAGGGCAGCAGAAGTGTTAAAGCAGAAATTGCAAAAGCATCAACCTTCCCAACAGAAGCACCTCTATTATGATAAAACGTGATTGTGTAAGAGGTTCGTAATGCCTTGCCAGTATCAATTCATAGTGAAAGTGGTAGAAAACCGATGTAATTATGACACTACCAAAATTATGCAATGGCTACTTCTGAGCAGTACTGCTGGAAGCTCTTGTGACCCATATGTATGAAAATGGAAGAGAAATACCAAAAGGTTGCTGACAGTAATAGATGCAGGAGGTCTTTATTTAACGCTCAGTAAATTATACAATACTGTTAAAACTGTGTTCCCTCCTCCACTGCAGAAGCTACATGTACCCTCACCCTCTGGACCAGAGATTGCAGGTCTGTGTAAGTACCTTCCACAGGTAGCAACACTCGCCAGTTCTTCTTGCCTCTTCCATCTAATGCAGGTAATTAAAATCAGGATGGTGTATTCTCCTCAGTGTAGTCCTCTGGTGAGGTCTTACACTCTCCAGGCAGTCCCATGACACAGGTGTCCGCCTCGCCTTAGGATGGAAAAATCATGAGATGTTAGGGAGAGCACCAAATCCAGTTCTCTTCTTCCGATTTGGGAAGAAAGAAATTCTGAGTCCTTTAAAAATAAATAAAAATTTATGCTTCTAGCTGGGGCTGTCTGTCTTGAGCATTCTTTCTAAAAAGACCAGCTCTGTTTGCCATCCTAAAACACTTAATCAATTTCAAATGAAAACAGCAACTATAATTAAAGGGAGGAAAATCCCACCACAGCAGAGGAGCCATTATTAAGGTAATTTTTTTCTTTATAACTCCTGGGGCACTGTTCACATGCAGTTGCTACTGTATGTGCTGTTTGTGCGTCACCTCCTCTTCATAAGCTCCACAGAGAATATACTGTTAGCTTAATAATAACAATAATAATAATAAGTCAGCTTTTCATGTGAGTTATTCAAGGTACTGTGTAAGCACTAATTGAATGTTACAATAGCCCGGGCTGGCTGCGTGCTATTACCCCCCTTACAGCAAATGGCATAGCAGTCCCATGACCCGGGTCACATCGCTGCCTCCATGTAAGCAGCTCTTGTCCTTCAGCTCCTGGCCACCAGCTCTGCAAGCCGTTGCCCTCTCTCAGCACCATTCAAGCAGACTGCCAGCCTGCCTGCTTGCAGTAAATAAGCATAGGGATAGCAGGAGTTTTGTGCAATGGTCAAGATAAAGTTTGGGGGTTAATTTCAGGTGTCATTTCTCCATGTTTCTAGGAGAAAGAGCCTGCAGTGTAACTGGCCTCCCAAAGGGCTAGCACCCACGTTCTGGTGGGTAACACAAGCAATATAGTTCATTAGATGAGAGAAGCAGAGGAAGTCCTGCTTGCTTCACTAGAACGTCCCTAGACATTCACTAGATGTTCACTAGAACATCTCTCAAGTGTGTTGATGACACGCAGCTGATATATCATGCAATTTTATTTATACAGAGCATGACATTTTCCTCATTCCATCTTTAAATTTACAAAAACTGACAAAAAGCTTGCTTTCCTGTCACAGTGGGTCCCTCTCGAGCCCTTTAGAAGACATTCACTGACCCTAAAGAGACCACCAACTACAGGTGAAAACAATCACACCGATTGCTTTGAAATCTTGAGCATGACGCAAAGCTATACCTCCTTCACCCAAGGCATCGCCTTATTTCAAGCAGTCTGGCAAATCCAATTTGCATGGTGCCTCTGGATGGAAGAGGAGGGCCACCGCCCAGGGTGCCATTGGCCATGATGGTCAGACTAGGGGTTCAACCACGGATGGTCTTCCAGTCAGGAGGCAAACTGCTGAGTGGAGAACTACTTCTCTGAAAAAAGCCTAGGCTGACTCTAACAGACAAGATGAAGTTGAGTAACACACATGGCAGGCATCATCCAAGACTTATTTTCGAGGCTAAACTGGAATTTGAGACCAAATGTACAAACATTTTGGTCACTTGCTGTGTGAAGGCTGAAGACCTACATGTTTGAACCCAGTGCATCTGCTGCTTCATGTTTGACCATGAGAGGAACCTCTTGGGCACTTCCAGGATGCTGAGGTGCAATCTCAAACAGCCTCCTTCAGCCTCGGTGTGCAAAACGGTAACTTCCCAAGCCTCACTTCCAGACTGACCAGAAATAATAGCGCCAAAGGTGTATTCAGAACATACAAGTTGTCAAAGCATCACAGGACTGCATATACATATATATATATACATACATACACACACACATATGGGCTTTTTACTACTTCTCTTCCTGTCTGCACCCAGCTGGTGGACCCAGAGGGTTGCTCTCTGCAGGCCGGGTCGGCCCCAGTCTTGGATGCCAGAAGGAATGGCCGGCAGCAGCCCCCCGGCGACCCCCCTCCATCACGCCCTGGAAACAACGGGAACGCAAGCCGGTCGTGCGCGGAGGAAGGCGGGTCAGTATCCCGCCGCGGGCATTGGTGCAAAGGGTGGGTGGCCACAGGCCTCCTTGTGCTTTGGCACTAGGAAAAAATGTCCCCCGCAGGGCTGCAGCCGCACTTTCCCTGCTGCCAGCGGGACAGTCCCTGTCGGTGGCCCTACAGCCCCGCGGGCTACGACGCAGGGCGGGAGCTGTCTCGGTAGCTGGGATGGGGCCTGGCACCCCAGCCGGCAGGGCGGGGGGGGTATGTCACCGGGGCTGGCCGAGGCGGCGGCCCCCGCCCGGCCTCGTGCGGGGTTAGCGCGGCGTCCGCAGTCTCCCCATCTCCGCCGAGCCCTCGG
>VYXH01012561.1:250811-277175 GCA_013397275.1 Burhinus bistriatus | reverse complement strand
AAAAAAAAAAAGTTTTAATTAACATGTAAGGCTGAAGAGCCAGTAAGGCAGGTGCTTAGGCAAGGCATTACTTTTAAAGACCTTGACACACACGAAGTGCTTGATATTTATGGTATTAACCATCATAACAAAAATTACTCTGTGTTAACATCTGACGTCATTGTTGCCTATAGGGCAGCGTAGGATATACTGAAACATTCTAACAGTTCAGTTTATTTCATTTCAGTGGAATGATGTGGGTGAAAATACTATTTCGAAGCTTTTAGAAAAGCAGGTTAAATTCCAGCTAGTTGAACCACTTCACTTAATGGAGCAAATGACGTTGGTAGTGGACCATAATTTCTTTTCAGTGAAGTTTTCTTTTCTTTGTTGTTGTAACTGATGCTTTACCTGTTTGGTGGAGACTGAGAAGCAGAGATGGAATTAGATGACATACCAATGTAGGGTGTGTGTTCTTGTATTATTTCATCATTGTTTTAGTTTCAGCACCGCGTCTAAATTTCATCCAGCTGGCAACTTTCCCAGAACACTTTCCTTCAGTTTTTTAAACTGGGAACCTCTCTTCCTTTGCCCCCTGTTTGTTTATTTTCATTTCGTGTCTGTGTGTACTTGTAGTGAGGGGAGGACAAGAGTCTTCCAAAAAGGTTACATGTTAGGAGCCTGGAAATTACAGCCTTTGAAGTAGTATTGACACTTTTTTGATTGTTAACCTGTTGTGAACCTTCTGCTTCCAAAACAAAATATCTGCTCCTTGAGAGTCCAATTCCAGGGAAATGTATTTTAAAATCTGAAATGCAACATTTGAAAGATGTGCCATAGTAACTGAAGGTGAATTTGGAAATGCTCAGCATTTCTCATTCATTGTTTGGTTTTTAGTTCTTTTTTTTTTTTTTTTTCCCTTCAAAGGAAGAAATTAACACGTATCATAGGAAGTTGATAGGTGAAGGCTGGGCGATGTATTGACAGTTATTGATGTGCATCAAGCACTGCCGTTACACAAACAGCAACCTATTGTCACTTGCATGGGAGGCTTGCCACGTCCCTAGCCAACACTAAATGGGAGTGGGGTATTTGATACTACTTCTTGATTTGTCCAAGTTGCAACCATCTCTCCTGATCTGAGTACCTGCCTTGAAACAAAGGCAACTTTATATAAACTTTACTTTGGATGTTCAGAATATATCAAATGAATTGTAAAACTATATATGCATATTTTAACAAAAAAGGAATTCTGGGAAGTGTATGAAATTATTGAAATGCTCATTGGTTATCTTATGGAGATGAGGTGGCATGGTAATGGTGAGAAGAACAATGGCATGGGAAGCCGTTATATATTGTAGGCACATAAGCATTGATTCGTTATCTTTTTCATTACCAGTTTGCTTGGAAAGAACACTGTGGTGTAAAATTAGATGCCTTTATTGCCAGCTGCTGCAGCAGATAAATAATTGAACTGATATGTTTGAGAATACGCTTAGAAAAATGAATGAAAATAGAGGTCTGCGTTTTTTTTTAAGCATGTCCTCTTCTGTCTTCACAGGTTATGGAGACAAAGGATATGCTTTATATTGTTACTGAGTTTGCAAAGAATGGAGAAATGTTTGGTAAGTCCTCACTGCCAGAGCGAACAGTTCTTTAGATTTAGAAACCATGGCTTTATTGTTGTCATTCCTGAGTAATACATATTCTGATTGAAAATCTAAGCTTGGCATTGTCAGCTATCAAAAAGCGAGTACAGCACCTGCAGGATTATGAAAGATTTTCTCCAGTTGTTTCTAAATCCTGTGCCTCTTACTTTGTCTTGCAGATCATCTGACCTCCAATGGGCACTTAAGTGAAAACGAAGCACGGAAGAAGTTCTGGCAGATTCTTTCAGCAGTGGAATATTGTCACAGCCACCACATAGTGCACAGGGATCTCAAAACAGAGAACCTTCTGCTAGATGCTAACATGAATATCAAGTTAGCAGGTAATAAGAAATACACGGTTACTCTATAAACAAAATTAGACATGTAACAAATTCAGTCTCTCTAGGATGATCCTATAAATGTATTTATGGTAACTGAAATAAACCAAAAGTTACTGATATTTCTCTGAACGTATCCTCTGGACAAAAGAGAATAGCTTAAATTAATAGGTAGGGAACAAAACAATACATCTGCTCACTTTTCTCCATTTTCTGCTACTTTTGAAATACTAGTATGCAGTTGAGTGATGTCTTGCCCCAGACTTTTACCTTCATTTCAGACTTTGGCTTTGGAAACTTCTACAAGTCGGGAGAGCCCCTCTCCACTTGGTGTGGAAGCCCACCCTATGCAGCTCCAGAAGTTTTTGAAGGCAAAGAATATGAAGGACCTCACCTTGATATATGGGTGAGCTTGATATTCCTTAGAAATCGCATTTCATGCTTCATGAGGGTCTGTGGGCTTTCAAAATCAGTGGTTCTGCTGGAGTTACTCACACGCTGTGCTGTTTTCTATTGACAGAGCCTTGGGGTAGTGCTGTATGTCCTTGTCTGTGGTTCTCTGCCTTTTGATGGACCCAATTTACCAACTCTGAGGCAAAGAGTGCTGGAGGGGCGGTTCCGCATCCCTTACTTCATGTCCGAAGGTGCTTTTTTCAGATCCTTAATGTTAGAAAAGGGGCTACAAATAAAGGAATAGCTGTCCTGTTCCTTCTTGGGGTAATGACAGATGGGATTGGTTTTACAGCTGGCAATCACTGTGTCTTCATGTATCCAGTAATTTCTGTAGGGCTGCGCTTATAGTTGAGGGGCTGGTTGCACACGTTTTCTTTTCTAGGATCTGCTTTACACTGCATCTAAAAGGCTGTCGTTTCCTCTCTTAGAGTGTCTCTGTGGATTACAAAAATACTTGACACCCTAGCTGGAGAAATAATCGGTCACAAAAGAGAGAAAACAGGATTTTACTGAGACTAGCCTGCAATGCTGAGATGGGTGTAGTTCTCCTGAGATAACTATGCAGAAGGGGTATATTTCAGTGTGGCTATGCTGTCAAGGAGAGCAGAAATAGCGGGGCTTAGCCCTGTTTCTTGAGCGCTCCAACAGCCTGGTGAGAAAAAGGAACTGAAGAGTATTATCATCTCTCTGATTTGGATTTGAAAACAAGTGAATGCGCCTCTGTTTTCAAGTGAAGACTATCTCTTAAAGTCTGACCTTTATCAGTTACAACCATGAGCGGCATTGATTCCCTGGTTATAAACAAATAAGTGGTATATATGGACCAGGAAGTTGTATGTGATGGGGTTCTGTACTAAATTCTGACTTATTTTTAGTGGATGTAACATCATTAAACCTGCATCCACTCAAAACTAGCTCTCCTACAAGGTGCAAGGCCACCTGAAACCTGCTGGTATCCAGTACAGCTTCATTTCCTGTAGTGACGTGTTGCTTTTTTGAAATGTGTGTGGACATCTCTTGTGCTGTTTTGAATATCTGGTAGTCAGATCAGGCATCAGCTCCTCAGAAACTTTTAATTCCTGTTTTCATAGACATCATGCACTGTTGCTGGGAAGGTTTCTTAGCAGTGACCTGAGGCTGCGCTGTTATTTTTACCCCGTGCTCATGAGTTTGTCTTTGTCATCTAGACTGTGAAACACTAATCCGACGGATGTTGGTTGTGGACCCAACCAAGCGAATAACCATTTCCCAAATAAAGCAGCACAAGTGGATGCAAGCTGACCCGTCTCTTCAACAGCAGCAGTCTTTGTCCTTCTCCATGCAAAACTACAACTCCAACCTGGGTGACTACAATGAACAGGTCCTTGGCATCATGCAAACCCTTGGCATCGACAGGCAGAGAACTGTTGAGGTGAGAAGTGCTTGCCCCTTAGGTACATTTTCAGTGACTATCAGAATGCCAATAGTGCAGTCACATATACGTCATTCAGTGACTAGCCTTGATCCAGTATCAGTGTAATAAAATCTTCACTGCCCTTCTGGATTTCTACTTATTTTTTGAGTATGTTATTATGAGGCCTTTAGTGATGAGTTTTGGCTGCTTGTATCCTGAGTTACCTGTAATTCAAGGGTCCTTTCAATGTCTTCTAGTCTCTGCAAAACAGCAGCTACAACCATTTTGCTGCAATTTATTACCTGCTCTTGGAGCGCCTCAAGGAGTATCGAAGCAGCCAGCTATCAAGTCGTCCAGCAACTGGCCGTCAGCAAAGGCCGAGGAGCTCCGAGATCAGCAATGTTGAGGTAAGGAAGGGCATTACTTACTGGGAAGCTGTATCCATTGGCTTTCTTTTTTCTGCCCCTTTCTATGGGAAAATACAAGATGGTAACTCTCGGGCTTCTGAAAACCAATTCTGATATTGGTGCCCTCTGATAGGACAGCCTACTGTTCTTCAGCAGGAGGCTGATTGAATACTAATGGCCTGTTCCCTAAGAAGTGACTGTGGGTCATGGTCCAAAGAATAGTCTGCCTCCAGTGTAGGTCAATAATGACCCAGAATATTAGGCTTCTCATCAAAATTTGTCCTTGGGCATGGATTGGTCACACTTCTTTGTTACATACCCTGTAGGATCCTCACAAGTACTCCATGAGTCAGTTTGTGTGTTTTTCTGACAATCTTTTTCTTTTCCTCACCCACACCTCCTTCTAAAGTGTGCTCTGGGTGCCTTTTCAAATTGTACTTCCAGTTAAATTGCCTAACTTAGGAGAAGGAGTTTTGTGTTTATGTTGTCATTGAAAGACTAGCTTTGTTAATTTTCATAGAAAGTACGTGGAGAGAGCTGGCGTGGAAGGTGGCTCTGAAATTCCTTGAGCCTCCAGTATCTGAAAAGTCATGTGGAACTGCAGTGTATGTGATGACTTCTGTGCATTGCTCTCTCTCACCAGATGCCTCAGGACAGTCTCACTAGTGAAACCCTGCGATCATCTTTGCTTTACCAGCAGCCTCAGAGCCTGATTCAGCCATCCTTGCAGGCAGAAATGGACTGTGACGTGAGCAATCCATTACAGGTTGGTGTTCTCAGCTGACCTGTGTGTTACTTTTCTTTTTCTTTTTTTTTTTTTTGTTTTTTTAAATTGTTCTGCCAATCCAAAACAACAGAACCTGTGACTTCCTCCAGCCTTTTGTTTGGCATTTGGGCATGGTGTCATAGTAGCCTCTCAAACAGTATGCCTGCTGAAGACATGCCACGGGACTGTGAAGAGTATTAAAAGGTAGTGCAGAAATAAGCAAAACACCCTTCAGTCTGTGGTCTGGCATGTTTTGCAGCCTGTGTTCTTTCCTGTGGATCCCAACTTCAACGGGCTCTTCCGGAACCGCTCCATCTCCCCCAACAGCCTGCTGGAGACCACCATTAGTGAAGAAGTAAGGCAAGAGAAGGAACTGGAAGATGAAATTAAGGCGTATGACCATCCTATCCGCATCCCTAGCAACACCAGCAGGAGGCACACACTGGCCGAAGTGACCACTCATTTCTATCAGCATGCCCCTCCATGTAAGTAAGTCTGGAAGAGATGAAGCCTGTCCGTAGTTAGAGGAAACGGACAGAGAAATGCCTGGGGAGCATGTGCTGATTTTACCTTGACTGGGATAGGAGGGCCCAGAAAAGAGGTCTGTACTCTGCCTCCACAGTCCTGTCTTCCCATAAGTAAGCGTGACCGTTAAGGAAGAGGTCTAGGTCACTTTAGAGGGGAGCGTTCTCACAAGCAGGACATAACTCTTCTCTGTCTGCTTCCGCTGTTTTACTGGGGGGGGCAGGGGGAGGGTGCCTGAATTTAAAAAAAAAAAAAAAAAAAGGTCATCACTGACTGCATTTGGTACACATCCAGACCCCATGAACTAAACAAACAACCAAAACTGTTCACAAAACAATAATCCCATATCAGAGCTGTTGTGGTAAAGAAATGCTGTAGGCCTGATCCAGCATAGCCTGGTGGTGCTGGAGTTGCTGGCAGAGCCCTGCTGGCTGGACAGGAGCCCAAACTTAGGTTAGTTGTTGATGACCCCTTGCTGGAGTCAAGCCCTGCAACAACATGAGTTGCTGGACACCTCTCCAGCTCAAAGGTGCCTATTAGTGCCAGTGTAGGTGGGCAGAAGGCTCTGATGTCATATTTGTTCCTTCCTGTACTCATCTTGGGAATGCTCTTTCTCTCCTTCCTTCCCCTCCGTAGGTATAGTCATTTCCTCTTCTGCAAGCCCCACAGAGGGAACTAGTTCAGACAGCTGCCTTACTTCATCTTCAAATGACAGCTCAGTGGCCCTGAGCAGCTGTTTGGCAGGTCAAGTAATGACGGGGAGCCCAGCCACAGCTAGGATGACGTCACCCTTCCTAGCTTCCCAGTCTGACGCTCCGGTGTTACAAGCCCAGGGCTGCTTGGGAGGTGCTTCTCTCCTGCCTGTCAGCTTCCAAGAAGGAAGGCGAGCATCTGATACCTCATTAACTCAAGGTAATGTCTTCCTTGCTTTATTGCTGGGGGATCGCACCCTTCCAATTGCCACTAGAAAAAGGTAGCATACAGGGATACTTGCTTGCCCATGTTGGTGTTACACTGAGGCCAGCCACCTGGTTATTCTGCCTCTTGTATTCACGGTCCCTGAGGGAGAGCCGGATGCCCTGAGGAAGGTGCCTAGATGAGAGGTTCTCAGATACTGATTCAGCATGCCTGTGAAGATATTTCTGCTGCCGTGAGTGGGATGGCAGGCTCTGCCTTCCTCCTAAAATACGGAGTGCACAACATCATGATTTCTATCAGATTTCTCCTTTGCTGTGCATGTGTCTATCTACAGAAGGGTGCAGCTGTCCAAACTCTGTTGCGTTACATAAATTTTGCTCTGACCATCAGGCAGAGGGGTGAACATGAACTGAAGAGTCACGGTCTCTTCTAGTGCAGTTCTCACGCAAATGAAGGCAGCTGCCCAGAAAGACTGATCTATAAAGTGGGCTCCTAGGCAAATGCTAAGGAGTATTAAAGTGCATTTCTTTTCCTCATGTCCCACAGGCTTGAAGGCTTTTAGGCAGCAGCTGCGGAAGAACGCTCGAGCCAAGGGGTTTCTCGGCTTGAATAAAATCAAAGGCTTTGCTCGGCAGGTGTGTCAGTCCTCCTCATCTCGGGCAGCAAGGAGTGCCATGAGCCCTTTCCAACACACGCAGCCGAACACCTGCATGTACAGCAGCAGTGGGAACAGCCGAGAGGGGAGAAGCCTCCTGGAGGAGGTGCTACAGCAGCAGAGGTGAGAAGCTGGCTGGGAGGAGTTCTGCTGTTTTCATTGGGTTTACTTTGGTTAGGGGCAAGCGAGGAGGAGTAAACACAGCAAAAGAGGTTGGGGAGTTTGGTCACTGGGGATTCCTATCCTCCATCTTTGCTGTGTGGCGGCAGATAAACTGCTTGGCTTCCTTTGTGGCTTCCTGCACTGCCATACATAACGCAAGACATGCAGTCCCACTTAAAATCTCAACGTCCAAATATTTGGAGGTTGCTGAATTGAGAAGCAGTTTGGTACTGTGGGGGAAAACATTACTGCTCCCTATTGCAAGCTGTGTTTTTCTTTGTTAGTCTTGGGAATGATTTCTTTCCTCCTCTGCCTCCTCCTGTAATTTTCCCATGGCAAGGAAGTGAGACCTTGTAATTTGGAAAAGTTACAGCCCACAAAGGAGGCACAGTTCCAGTGGCCTCAAATGTCATGTGTGGTGGCACCTCTTCATTCCCATAGAAGCAAGATGGAAAATTGAGTTTCCGGTTTATCTGCACACGTTGTCTCTAGAACATCTATTATTAGCAGGCAAATGGTGACTAGATAACTTGCTGGTGATAGTCGCCCTCTCCAGCATGAGGAAAAGACAAGTGAAAAGACATTGACCTGGTATGGTCATCTTGCTTTAATTATACTGGGTGGGTAAGGAGAGGTTTGATAGAGAGAAGGAAACAGCGGGAAAAGTTACGGTCAGGGTTAGGGGCAAGAAAGGAGAAAGCAAAACATTAAATGATCCTAGCAGTGGAAATTAACCTCTTCTACCCTTGGATTTTTTTCAGAATGCTCCAGTTTCAGCATCACCAGCTACTCCAGACAGCTTGTCCCCAGAGTTCTCAGACATCTGCAAGAAATGGCGTCCCCTCCTCTGATAGTGTAGGTACCTGCAAAGCATCCAATTCTCTTCTGTTGTCAGAGCTACAAAGAGAGAACTCATTTGAGCTGGCCTTTGCTGGCAACAGCCAACTGCTCCAACCTCATTTCTTTGGTGTCAGCGTGTCACCAGTGTCCTCAGCAGCTCACCTTTTAGACACGCACCTGTACATCAGCAGCAATGTTTCTCCAGTTGGCACCACCCTGTCTCAGCAACAGAGTTTCTCTGCGCAGTCTCCAAGCTATGACGCTGTCAGTCTGCAACACGGGGATTGTGAGATGGAGGACCTGACTTCCAACCAGCTTGGGAAGTTTGTCCTGGTCAAATGAGAGCCCCGGCTGCTACAGCTCACACCGCTCTTGTTGCGAAGAACTTTCACCACAGTTCTGTGGTGGGTGTGCGTCCATGGCTGGCTGGTGTCGTGTGGACGAGTGACTCTCAGAAGCAATAAATTTTGAAGTATGTGAAGAGGCTGTCTGGCTCAGAAAGCTAGCAACTTTATAGAACTGAAACAAGCAATATGTATGTCTTTTTGCTTCTCCTATTCTTGCACTGAACAAATATGAATAGAAACTCAATTTTTTAAAGGAAAAATAATGATGGGGAAGATGGGTGGGGCATTTGTGGGGACAGGGAGGGATGTGGTTGGGGAAGAACTCTTCGGTACTGTACTCAAGTCAGACCAATACAGCTCTGCTGTTATGCAAGATTAGCAGCTGTCAGTAATGGTGACACAGCAGGGAGAGGCTTTTCAAAGAAGGGACCAGAGCCTCCCTTTTTCACAATATTCATTTATGGGTTTGTGAAGATGATTACCTCTTTTAAAGAAAATAAACAGAAAACCAGTGGCATGCAGCATTATGCGTTCATAGGAGACAAAAACGGAAGCATTGCCATTTGTTGGGGTTTTTTTTTTTTTTTTTTCCTTTTCCTCCTGTTAACACTCATTTTATTTAAAGGAACCAAAATCCCCATTCCAGACCTCCCAGATACATATACTTTAAACGAAAACTGTGAACTTCATGCTTGATACGTCAGCTGGAAAAGCTTAAAAAGCCCCTCTAATTAGTACAGAAGCAAGTGGTCTATTGAAAATGTGTACCTTGATATCAGGATCCGAATTGCATAATATCTGGTCTTTTGCAGGGATGCTTGTTTGGGGGTGGTGTGTGTGTGTTTATATACATACACGTGTGCACACATGCATATATTTTGTCGGTCTGAATAATCTTTAGGAATCTTTTTATAAACGCTAAGTTTTTTCATACTCTTGCAGAGGCACTGAGGAGGGAAGCATTAGTACCAGTGGGGTGATAGGAAGGGTTTTCTTTTTAAAAAGCCCTCCTGGAGGTTGCCTACAAAGTTGCCTGAGGGGTATTTCTTAGTGCTGCACATTGTTATTTCCGCTGCTAATTGTTTTTATGCATTTCATTATCAGGGTCCAAACAGAACTGACTCTTGGGGAAATGTGCAATATTGAGGTTATAATTATATACTGACAAAGACAAAAGGAGTAGGCTCGAACAGAATTCTGCTCTAACAGACTACAGCTATTTCTGAACAAAACTATTAAAAGTGAGTAAAACAGCACAATCTTTGGGTGTTTTGGTTTTGGTTGGTTTGTTTTTTTGGCATATTAGCAAAATGAGGTTTTGGATTAGATAGGTGTTTTTTCGTATGGTTTTTAATGCTGTATATGTATATAAATAGGAAGCAGAAAACTATATAACACTACTAGTTATTTTTTATATTTTGTAATATGCTTATATTGTGTTTCTGGTATAAACCCCACTCCCCTTCCAAGGCAGGGCATGACTTCTGTTGGTATCAACAGAAGTTATGCTTAGGTATAAAGGGGAGAGCAGACTGTGCTCCTACAGAAATGAGTCGGGTAGGGTGTGCAAACGTTGGAAGCAGGTGAGCAAACAGTGAGCCAGCTTGGCTGGAAGCTGCCATCCCAATGTCAGAAAATAGCTGCGTTCTGTCTGAATACTTAAAGGACCCATCTCCCTAGTGTGACACAGGGTGCCTTCAAGTTACCTTGGCTTCATGCAACCTGCAGTATTACGCATTTGCAAATAATATGGATACCTGTTTTTTTGTTTATTTTGTTTTTTTTAAAAAAAGAAAAAAGCCAAAGATCGACCAGGTTAATTGGTGGGAGTAGGAAGGGTTGAAGATGTCATGTGGCTCTGTCTGTGGCTCTCCATAAATGACCTCTTTATCTGTGTGTTTGTCTGTGTGTCTATATCGGTGCATCTCCAGCTTGCCACTGCTGCTATGCGGTCTGGAAGCTTCAAAGTGAGAGAAAATTGCTTGAGTTAAATTTCTGTTAATGAGTGGTGCCTTGCAGCAGAGAAAACACCAAAGTCTCATGCTCATTTGTAGTGGTTTAAAAAAAAAACAAAACACATACAAAAAAAAAAAACCAAAACAAAAAAAAACCCCACAAAACAAAAAAACCCCCAACAACCAAAAAAACCAGATTGTGTGGAGATGGCTGGAGAGGAGGACAAGAAGAAACCAGCTCATCACAAAGCAGCAACTTTGCCTTCAGTTTTGTAAGAGGTAGCACACATACTTAAAACACAGAATTTCCTCTTCAATATTTGTTTTGTTTAATGCCATGGATCAAAAGGCCACAGATTCTTTTGTTTCCTGTCCTGAGCAATGACAAGCACTTTACTTTCATAGTATTTTTTTTTTTCTTTTCCAATTGCTGTAGAACCTCTTTGGAATTATTGCTGGAGCAGAAAGAGGTCATTTTAAAAGTTTGGGTTTTTTGTAGATACCTTGACAGTGCTGTTCTGCAGACTGCAATGCAATAGGGTATTTAAAAGACTACATGATTGGTTTGATTGAGATGTATAGTTTTATTTTTTATCATGACTGAACAATCATTTTATTTCTTATGTTAAAATGAGGTGTACACCAAAATGATTAGTTGATGTGTTTTATTTAATATTTAAATAAAAAATGTTTTAAAATTGTTGTCCTGCAGATGATTCTGTGGAGTATTTTCTCCTGATGTATACACGACTTGCATAGTTAAGACTCATTTTAAAGCCTAAGCCCATAGGACATTACTGACGCTTTCTATTACATACTAAATGAAGAGGAATGGCGGTCTCACAAATCTGATAATGGGATATTGAGCCTTTCGCTGGTAGGCAATCTGTCTGAATCTAACCCAAGTCTGTAGTAATCGGGTTATAAAATCTGACAGCAAGAGAGGTCTACAGAGTGAAAATGGTCAAGTGTGGTTTAGTCGTTACCAGATGAGCACTCCATCCGTGTCACCTTGGTCGGAAAGAGGCCCCAGCCAGATTAAGGCAGTGATGGAAAAAGAGCGAAGGGGAAGAGAGGGGGAGGGAGAGATTCCAGGGGTGCTGGCTTTTCTCCTTTAAAATATAATTTGAGAATTAAAAAAACACTGGAAATGTACAGGCTTAGCTGGCCTGGGAATGTGTGTACAGCACTGGCTGCCCTGCACTGCGGAGGAGCCTTGGCTAGCTTTAAACAAGCTGCCACCACGTGCTGCCCTGGCTGCAGGTGGGGATGCACCTCAGCTCCAGCGAGGGCAGTTGTGAGAGCACCCAACGCGGCTGCCTGTGAACTGAGACCCTGGTGCTGAAGCTGGTGGAGATGTTACTTACTGAGCGTGGGCTGGGGAGGGAATGGCGAAAAGTAGGGGAAGAGGCCTGTGGGGCCTGACCGTGCTGCTTAGACTGTGGAACCAGATCCTCCGTCTCTTCCCCAGTTTTACTTCACTCATTCTGTGTTTCCTTTGCGCCTTCGAGAGACATACATAGCCCTGGGCTGTCCTCTGCACAGCATGTGCACAGAACCTGAGCGATAGAAGGCTTTGTATTCCACACATGCACGTAGAATGAGGATGAGGAGGGGTTTCACCTGCAAAGGGACCCCTGAATATTTGCAACCTGTAGTTTAACCTGGCAAACACTCAGAAGAAGAATAAAAAATAAAATAAAAAAAAAAAAAAGAGGATTTTTTCTTCTCAAAGAAGAATGGTGGGTTTGTTTTTTTTTAAATTAGATTCTCATTCTGAAGTTTTTATTTTCAAGTCCACCTGTCTCATTTGGAAGGAAGGGGAGAGTGGTGGAAAGGTAAATCCAAAAAGTTAAACAAAAGCTTGGGGGCAACAGAGATAATATTTACTTATTTTGCTTTCTAAAGGAGTTGTTTGCTGAGATGGAATTTGTAGAACTCTGTATGCATTTGCCATGACTCTCAAACTGGTAGAAAAGTATCGTGCACATGTTTTTCCAGGGTTATGTTTTCAATGTGACCATCCAAAGTTAGGCTTTAGTAGTTGCAACTATTAAGAAATAATGGAGGTATTCTTAATTATTTTTAATCTAGCTTTTAGTATTACTTGGTTTAAGAATAATCCCAACTGCTGTTTTCAACTGGGTTCTCAGGGCGTTATTTTAAACCCCAGTAATTCCGGGAAATCTCAGAAAGTTGCTTCTTAATGGATATAAATCAGTGCAGCTCCACCAACTTTCATTGACATCACTGACCCTTGGGTATAGAGGGATCTTGACAGCATTATGATTTCTGTGAAATGGTAGGAAAAACAAGAACAAAGAAACCCTGGGACTCTGGACTCAGTTTCCATGTGTACACTGTTTCACTCTTGGTGCTGTAGTCACTGTCTTCCCGCCTTTCCTCTGAAATCTGTCTCTGCTCCTGTTTACCACGTTTGTTTTTGTCTTTAATGTCTCTCGAGATGCTGTTTTTCTTGGCTTCGTTTCTCACATTACAACTTGGTACCTAGTTCCTTTTCCTTTCTTTCCCTGTCTGGGATTGGTGTTTTTTCCCCCTTTCAAATGGAACAGATGCTGGCAAGTTTAGTATAGACCCAAAAGTGAATGATCAAGCCTTGTTTTTTTAAAAAAAGGAAATGCTTAGAGCTGGCAGGAGATGCTAGACTGGTAGCAATGAAAAACACAGGCTGTTTTTGCACGGCGCAAGCCGAGCACCGACACCGAGCCGAGCACTCTGGTGCCAGTGTGGTCCAGCCATGGTAGTGAGGGATTCTCACCTGTCCCTCTCTTCCTGCCCTCCAGCACGCGTTGCATAACTCGTCCCCAGACCCACGACCTTCTCCTTCGCTGTCTCCAGAGCGGTGGTCACACCTCAGCAAGGAAAGGACTTCCTCGTGGTGAAAGGCATCATCGTGTAATCTTGGGCTGTGTCAGCTGGAAAGGAGAAGCAGCAGAAAGGAGAGCAGCTGAGCATACAAAATTACGGTGCGTGAGATAGAAAGTGATCAGTGCTTCCGTTTTACTCATCCTGTAAAGTGAGAATAAGGCACGCTTCATGCAATGAAGGAGAATTAATTTAAGGACTAATAAAAGGAAATATGTGCCTCAGGAGGACATTGCTTCGAATACGGTTGCTGGCTTATTTCACGATGGCTAACTACTTTTAGTGGTGACAGTTAAATCAATGATAAAGGTAATCCACTGTCATGGTTTATGGATTTAGCAGAGCATCTGTGGGAGATCAGGAAAGAGCTGGTCTTTGGTACAGACTGCCAGGGGCATGATAGATAGATTTTTAGGACAGAAATGCCTTTCTCCCAAGGCATTAACGCCTGCCAAAGGCAAGACACTCATGTGAGGTGAACAAACTTGATCACCTGCAATAAATTCCAATTTCTTAATATACAGCTTATATCACATGTAATGTCTGATGCAGTGATAGTGGCTCAAACCAAAGGTGCAGCTAATCAGGTACCTCATTTCAACAAGCAGACTCTTAGGGAAAGGGTTTGAGGACAGGGCAAGCATAGCACAATCCTTCTGTGGTATTACCAGCTCAGTAGAGAGCAGACTGCGGTTAAGGGAATTTTTGACTGGCATCTGGGTCATTGTGTTTAACAGCTGCAGATGGGTCAAGCCTCTAAGAATTTGGCTAACCCCTTTTGGAATTCTTTTATAATTCTGGCCTTCACAGCATCCTGTGACAATGAGTGCCATAATTCAATTTCACATCGTGTGAAAGAAGTACTTCCTTTTCTTTGTACTAGACCTCCAGCTCAATGGAATGGGTTATGCAGCCGTTTTCTTGTGACAGCAGACACGACGAGTAATGCTTTCCTGTTCACACCTCCATGCTGCTCACGAGTTGTTGAGACCTGTACTCACATCCCTTCTCCGTTGAGGTGACCGGGCAGAAGAAGTGTAGCTAGCCTGCCCGCCTATGGAAACCAGTGCGTGTTTCCGTGCCATCTCTTCTGTATCTTCAATGATTCTTCTACATCCTCTTTGGTGTACGCAGAGCTGCA
Source organism: Burhinus bistriatus (assembly GCA_013397275.1). NCBI lineage: Eukaryota > Metazoa > Chordata > Aves > Charadriiformes > Burhinidae > Burhinus > Burhinus bistriatus. The sequence continues at coordinate 262,761 of VYXH01012561.1, read as the reverse complement.
CCCTGTGTTTGAGGCAGGGGTACCCTAGAAGTGGTCACTTTTTCATTCTCTCTTCATTCTGTAGTCATTCCTAAAGCTCTTTTTTGCCTCGGTGACAAGTGTTGGGCAGTTTTCAGCAAACTCGGTGCCTCTGAGGTTTCCTTCCTGACTGATGTTAATTTAGAGCCCCTGATGATCGTTGTATGGTTAGGGTTGGTGTTCCTCACTCTCCTTGCTTTGTATTTGCTGCTGGTGAGTTTCATATGTCATTTCATCAACCTGCCATTCAGTTTTCTGAGATCGTTCTCCACTTGGTTGCAGTTGGATCTTTTAGGAATATGCCGAGTTGCCCAGGTCTTGACAGGAATGGATTTGTGATGCCTGAGCTCTCACTCTACAGACTTTACTCTTTCCTATTCTATCACATATCTAGCTATTCTGCTCTTTGTTACACTTTCTGTCAGTTTTGCCTTGCCCAGCTTTCCAGCCCACAGGTCTCTGGATGGCCTCTAAAAGCCCTTTTTAAAAATGAATGTAACATTTGCCACCTTCCGCTCCTGTGGTGCCTCGCCATTTCAACAGCTGCTGTGGTATTGTACTGAATAGGTCAGCAGTTTCAAGTCTGAGTTCCCCCAGAGCTCTTGAGTGAAACCGTCTGGTCCCAGCAATCTGCTAATACTGCTTTTATTGTTTTATCCTAAATTCTCTTCTACTGACCCTTGAGTTTTGGAGAATTTCCGAGGCTTATTCCCTGTGCAGCCAGCCACTGTAGTGGGGCTGGAGTGGGGCGTGAAATCGAGCAGAACTACCAAGGAGTGGATGGCTGGGTCTGCGCAGCCAGCGGCTGAGCCACACAGACCACATGCTGTCCCTTTTGCACCTCACAGGCAGGTGACAAAGCAGTGACAGCAGGGTGGGCAGCGGGGAGTGCCCAGGCCAGCCCAGCAGGCCCCTCATTACATCCTCCAGAGATGACCAAGCCTTTTTCCCTTCACTGTATTTACAGAGATGCAAAGTTGAATTTACGGATGGCTTCCTCAGCTGATGTAAACCAGCGTTGCTAAATCAAAGCTAATGCAGTGACACTGCTTTATGATATAAATGCTATTAACAGCACATTAAGGTTCTGACCTCCAGAGCCAGACAATCTCATCCTTTGTTTCTTCAGCCACTGAGGCAGTGGATTTAGATTCATTATTTTTGACAGAGCTTTTCCTGTATCATGCTGGGGTGCTTTTTTAGTTCTCCTCTGTCTTACGTCCCTTTCCGCTACCCTGGGCAACTGTTTTTTTACCAGTCCTCGGTTTATTCTGTGATAACAAAAATATCTTAGTCAAAAGCTGGAAGGGATTTCAGAAATTCTAGCTAAGTGCTTTTTTGCCTATCTTTGCTGATCATTTCTTTCCCATTTCCTGGTAAAGTAACATCATTACCATTTGGTGAGCTCATCTACACACTTGATTTAGGTATTTAGGGCCTCTCACACCCATTATCCCCAGCCACCTGCTGGATTGCCAAACAGATCTCCTCCTGCAAGCAACATCTTGCAAAAACTGAGCTTTAAACCCTTCTGTTCATGTCACAGGAAAAAAAAATAACGAATCATTTGATTTTAGCTGCTTTGTCCTGCTTGCTTAACAATATTACTCTTACATTTGCTGGGTTATATTCACACTTTTTGTTCTTTGGACCGAGTGAATGTAGTTGTGCAGTGGTCAGCTAAGTGTCTTACTGTTTTTTCCTGCTCAACCCTTGTATGGTAGCAGATGCTTTTACTGAAAACGTAAAATTAGATTTCCAGGAACACTTATGCACACGCCTTTGAAATCCATTTTCCATGAACATTTTTGCTTTCTGTTCATGGAAAGTGAGCACAACAGGAACAAGGACACAGAGCCACCAAATTAACTGCAAAGCTGGACAGATAAGGCAGTTTTTCATCTGCTTGCCTTTTATTGGTATGTCTGAGAAAAACTGGGGTACTGGTCTTAATTTTGGGCTAGGGGGGGTTAATAATGCTCTGCAGAAGGAGGTCTGGACACTTTGAATTCAATTAAATATGGAAGTGAAAGGGTGCATCTCTGGCCTGGAGGGAGGAAAGGCTTCTCTGTGGATTAGTTGAGGTAAGATGGTTTTAAAAGGCTACAGCGATGTCTTCGTAATGGCTTTGACACAGAAATGTAGCTTTAATTCTTAATTACTCAGATCTGTATTGTAAATCACCAAATGACAGACCTGATGAGTCGTAGGCATCCAAACAATGTGGCCCAGTGTGTTGTGTTCCCACGAGAGAGGAACAGGAGATCTGACGGGACTGGGTGACTTCAGGCCACTCAGACCACTTTGCACACTGACTGCTGCTTGGAAGGAAGTGCTATTTAGCAGGAGTCCAACGTGTGGTGGGTGGTGTGCTCTCCAGAGGGAAAGGAGGAGAAGCTGCCTTTCAGCCTGGGAAGATGAACTTCAGAGCTGCAGGGGGAAATGGGAATCCTGATCTCCCTCTCGTGCCCTTTGTTGGTGGAAACAGTTCTCCGGACGGCTTTGGTGCATTTAATGCTGGTGTCTCTTCTACCACCAGCTACTGGTCATGAATGGCACAACTGGTGGGAGATGCTGGGATGGTCCCAGGCAGCAGGAGGAGGAACCGTAGGTCCTGTGATGGAGGTGTTGCTACAACCGGGCTACGAGGTTGTTCATGCTGCTGGACCTTTGGGAGCAAGGGGAAATTGTGGGGGACTACTGGGCTTTTGTCATAGCCTTACTGTTTGTCCTCAAAAGGAACTGAATAATTTTGCTGTGCAGAGGCCGTCCTTGGCACATTTTGGGGTTAGTCACAAGCTGTGAAATCCACTTTCTCCCAGCTCCAGCCCACTGTCAGGTAGCAGACACAGGGGCTGTGGGGTGCAGCAATGCCCGGTCGCTCTTCAGCACAGATTCTGTTTTGCAAGCCCGTAAGCACCCTCCTGGTCTCAGGGTGGATCCATTTCTCTGCGTGCAGACCCCACAAGTAGCCGACAGTCACTAATTGGATTCAATAACTGGCTTAACACTGTAAATGCAATCAAGTCACTGGCTGTATTCATCCCTCAAGCGAGCGGGATTAACCAGTTCCTCAGGGCAGGATGAGCCCTTAAACATAGATTCTCCGCACAGCAGAGTGAGCAAGAGCCAGGCACCCCAGCAGCACCTCTCCTGGTGGCTTTGCTGGCTGCTGAATCTGAGGTGCCGTGGACACCTGCTCTGCATGCCATAGCCACCTGGGCAGGTCGGGGATTTTTTTTTTTCCCCAAGCCGTGTGTTGGTATTTGGCTTTTTCCTGGTATCCAGCACATGTGGCCAGGACACAGGCTGCTTTGGAGCTCACCACAGAGAGGTTGATATGCAGCACATGGCCTCTAACACCACCACCAAGCCTCGCCTGTGAACTAAGCTGGCTTTCACCTGGGTTTGTGATCTCTGAGATCATACTTTCAGGTGCATATCGTTTGTTGGAGGAACAAAATCTCACTAAAAGGATAAAAGCTTCCAGCATTACCAGTTTTTTCCCCTGTCACACGAGCCGTTACCAAAGTTGATGAGGAAATCACAGCGTCTCCTAATTGCACTCCATAAAAGACCTCGCGTGTCAAGACCATCCTAGTCACTCCCCTGCCTGCTCAAACCCAGTTGCATCATCGAAACAGGACTTGACTGGAGTGTTAAAGAGAAGCCTTTCCTCTCTTTGCAGAGATGCACCGTGTTCCTCCTGCTGTCCTCACGTGCCAGCACCAGGGGCTGTGCTGGAGCAGGAGCCAGAGAGAGTCCCCCATCCTTGTCTTTATGCATCTCACCCCTGGGGCCAAGCTGATCTAGAAGGGACCACCTTTTGAAAGGACTGGAAAGTGCAGAGAGGTGGGATTTTTGGAGCGGGTTAGCTCAGGCAGGTGAGGACTGCAATTCCAAAGGGCTCCAAACCTTGCTAAATGTCCGTCTCTGTTTTTTAAATACTTGCAGAAGATGTAGCTATTTCCTCAGGCCCCAAGGGAAGGGCTGAGTTTTGAGATGCCTGGGCAAACTGCTGTTTGTGTTCTGGTGGCAGGAGCTGGCTGCACCAGGGGTAAAGGAGAGCTGCCACTGCAGCACGCTGATCAGCGCTGGCATCTGGCAGGGCAAGACAAGGGATCAGATGTGATTGTGGCTGTAGACGTGCCCAGTCAAACTGGAGCAGTACAGACTAGCTCACCTCCTTTCTCCTGGCTGATAGGCATCAGGAGAGGGAATGCACATGCGCACCCGCACCTATATGCGTGAATACACACGTACATGGTGTGCTTTGAACTGCTTGTGTTGCATTCAGAGCCTGAAACAGTGTGATTTCTCAGTATGACACAAAATTATATTCCCAGAATTAATAATGACACTCTCAGGAGCTCTTTCTTTGCCTAAAAGGCTCGTTGATTATTACCTGTTGTCAGTCCTGCCCGGTTATGAGGGGCTAATAAGGCTTTTCAGGACCCGCTAGCAGCAAGGGAAACTCTTCCTGGTGGACTCCGCAGCTGAGCTCTTCCCTCTCTGCAGGGGTGAGTGACGGGAGGGGGAACTGCAGGCAGGCTGGCTGCCCTTTGCTGGAGCGTGATGGGCAGCAGTTGGCACCCAGTGGTTCCTGACGCTTTCAGATGGATGGAGGGTAGGAGGGGTGCTGAGTTTTGGGGATGCGGAGCACAGAAAAGCCTGAAATGAGGCACTTGATGCCTTCTTCTTGGAGAGATGATGGAGAGTAGGGATGGGAACTCAGAGAATCTGTTTGGTGGGTTTGAACTCACATTTTTGTTTAGAGGATTAACTTTTCGCTGAGCCATCAGAAGTGGTGTGCAGGCATGTACATGCATGGGTATGAAAGAGAGCTTTATTTTTAAGGATATAAGGAAGGGAATGTCTAATGCTAACTCTCCCATATGTTGGGGAATACGTCCCTGCTTCTTCATGTTAATATTATACTCATGTGAGGAGAAGAGGATGGCTTCTTCAAGAATTAAAGTCCTTTAAGGGATGATGTTGGTACTAAGGGTATTAAAATCTAGCAGGTGGATTATGTGCATTATTATAAACCAAGATGATAACTGTTTTTAAAATAATTTAACCTTTGTTTGTTTATTTAATTCCCTACTACAATTTTTTCCTTTGTGGCACAGGGAGAAAGACCTACATTTTTTTGTTCCTGGATTAAGATCAACAGTCTTGTGGGCACATTCTCCCCACAAAAATTCCCAGATGGAGTCCCCCCAAAGTCAATCGCTGTAAGACAAAACCAGAGAAGCTTGAAGGCCCCTGAAGCCAATGAGCTGGGTCTAAACTGAGTATTTTAACTATGAAGAACAACTAGGAAGCACAGATGTCCCAGCTCTCTTCTGTCACCCTGTAAATATGAAATGGACTGTGTGGTGAGGTACACACAGAAGTCAGATCCAGAATCTATGGGAGATGGAAAGCAGCTAATGTACTAAAATGCTCAAAAAATATGAGTTGTCATTCACGTAACACGTAGGTCACTGTGGTCACTCCAAGCTCCAACGTACATAATATGGGTGTATCCATTTGTGATGTTGCCGCAGCCCTCTTCTGGCTAAGGTCTTGTCACAGAATCACAGATTTATGCATGGAAACAACCTATTAGGTCATCTGAGACGTCCCTCTGCTAATGCAGATTTATTCCCTCCTCTATATTTTCCAGAGCTTGGTCCAGTCCATTGTTCAAATGACTCAAGCGTCCGCTGCTTCCCTTAAGGGACCATTTCGGAGCATAACAGACCTTGCTGTCAGGATTTTGTTTCCCGTCATATTCATCCTAAAGGTTCTTCTGCTTAATTTAGTTACTTACTCTTTCAGCAGAACATTGATGAGGAACAGGACTGTAGAAATAGGACATTGATTTCTTACTTATTCAGCTAATTCCTGTTATTCCATTTTTGATGACCCTTCCCAGTCGTGTTCTCCCTGGTGCTTATCACCTCACATTCACTCCTCTCTCAGGAGCATGGGCCAGCTTCAACTAGTAGGTGCCTACAGATTTTGGAGGGAGCCAGAATGGAGGCATTAGCTGCACAGATACATCTTTTCTGCCTCATTTTCATTCTGAACAAATCCCTTAAGGTTTGGCATGTGTTAAAGATGAGTGAAAACTGGAAAATAACAACCATTGGTAAGGAATTTCGATGCTCTATTGAAATTTTCTTTAACATTTACCCCCTCCTCCTTTCATTAGTTATAATTAAGTGATGGGAAAGAGAGAAAAGAATGCAAAGTTCAGGTTGGAAGACGAGCCACCAGGAAGTCAGGAAATTAAAAAGGAGTGTAATAATAATGGGGTTTCCCAAACAACATGAACTTGGCTTTATTCCACAGTCCAAATACTTCATGTTATTATGAGAACTACCATCTGATTCTCATTTGTGCAGAACTAGGTCCCTTTGCAACAAAGGCACTAGATTTGAAGGGAACAGGAATGTCACTTGTCCCGGAATGTCACTTGTCCCCTCGAGGATATTTTACATTGTCAAAGTGGTGGAAAAGGCCTTCACGTAGAGGAGAGTCACGTCCCTGATGTGCAGAGGTTTAACTTTACTAAGTGGCAGATGAATAGGAATTTACACTATGATCCCTTTGCTGGTACGTCCATCCTGTGTGGTCCGTGTCCTCTCTTTCCCAGAGGCTCACCACCACTCCTGCTCCCAAAGATAACTCCCACAGCCCTTGAGTGCACCAGCCCAACGCTTTTGGTGAGCATGCTTGAAACAAGAGCTCTAAGTTGACTTAGCTTGCAAAAAGCACCCCCCAAGTACAGACTTTATTTTTTCACATTTTTAAACCAGGTCATTTTGCAGTGTTGGCTTAAAGCAGAGCTAGTCAAACACAGAGATGGCCGCAGCTGGTGTGGGCAGATCTGCAGATATAGCAGCACAGAGGAGGGCAGGAGGGCAGCTTTTAAGCTAAATCTGCTTCCCAAGGAATTGTAACATGGAAACACAGCCAGAGTTAAGGTTGCCAGGTCAGTTTTAGCTTCGGGGATTTGTGTGGCTTGTAGGTATTTGCTATAATGTGGGCATATTAACATTAGTCATTTCAGCATAGAGAGCATAAAGATATAGTTCAGTATCCATGCTTGATTTATTTTCGAGGCTGCGGGGTTGGAGACTGAAGGATGCTATTGCAAAGGCTTCAGGGAACTTGGTGAGGAACAGGGATGAGGTTACACCGTGCTGGGTCTGTCACGACTGACTGAACAGTCACAGTGCTACGTTCTTGATTACACCAGTGGTGCTAAATACAGTAATTAAGGAAGAAGCTTGTGTGAAAAGCTTTAGTTATTGGCTTAATATATCATCGGCCTTTTTTTGTGTTTTCTTTTGTTTCTTTTCTCTGCACGCGCTGCAAGCTTTCTGTGTTTCTCCACCTGTGCTCCATAGGTCTCTGCCATCTTGTAACTGAAGGGTCTGGGAAAGGTGAGTGGAAAAAGCCGGCTACTGTGAGGAAGGGGGGCTTGGGGGAGCAGGGGGAGTTTTCACCACAGGTTTGGACCATTTCAGACCTGCAATACAGCAGGTTTATGTTCAGCTGGTCCTGCTTTGTGGGATCATGCGACCTAATTCTTTCTCTTCCAGCCTCATTTTGATGTGGTTCTGCAGTCCTGGGTTTGCATGCTTTCCTCCCCACAAATCCTAGCAAAGTTTTTTTGTCTCTTTTTTATCTTATTTTCTCACCTTGTCTTTCTTCCCTTTTCCTTTCATCTTAGCTAAAAAAAAAAGGTTTAGCAAAAAGGAAAAAAAAAACAACCAAAGTCGGAAAATGTTCCTTTGGGGTTTTCTGCTAAATATATCCTAGCATAGATCTCCCCCAGAAGGTTTCAACAAGAAAAACTTTCATTTTATATGTACATGTGCACATGCCCACAAAGAACCTAATCCTTTCTAACACACCACACCAAAGTCATCAGCTAAACAATTTCAGCAGCACAGCCTGGTGAACAGAACTTGTAACCATCGGTCTCCAGCACAGACTTGAGCGAAAAGAAAAAGATTATGCATGACCTGTCTTGGATCAGGCTATGAAGAATGAAGCGGATCTGATTGATGCAACCTCCATGTGAGCGGTGGTGAATATGTATGAGTTCAGCGCATTACCCTGTTCATGGTTTTGAGCTTCCCTTTGTCATTACTGCATGCTTGAAGGTGGTTCGCGATTAGAGCTTTTGTTAGGCTCCTTGGAGATATTTACTGAAGTACACATGCAAATAGCTTTCTCACCAACTTTCCAAGGTCACCTGCACAAGCCTTCACCTCACCTTTCCTAATCTGTTGCTGTCAGCTTTGTGTGGCGGCACTTTGGGTGATGGGCAGGTGTGACACCGCTTGGCCGGAGCCACACATGTGTGGGCGCAGTGGTGGGACCCAGCTGAGCGGCTCTACCCAAAACCCACAAACGCCCAGGGTGGTGGCACCTTGTGCCCTCTGCCGAACACATTGGTTCTGCCACTCCTTGCCCGCAGGCTGGCACCTTCCTGCCAAAAATGATAACCATTGTGAAACGGTGAGTCGTGCTGCGAGCACCAACCCAGCACACTCCACTCCTCCTCTCGCCCCCCAACAAAATAGCCTCTTGCTTTTGGCAGGTTTGTGCTGGGGCTGCTGGCACGTGGCTGCGACAGAGAGGTGCACCCACAGTCCCTTCCCACTGGCTTGGCTCATGGGCGGACACAGAGGGAAGGTGGGATGGGGATTCCTGGGCAGCACAGAGCCAGCTGGTAGCATGTCCCCCAGCTCCCCGGGGTCCCTGAGAAGGCAGTGGGGTGCAGGTGCCCTGCACCAGGCAGAGGAGGCCAGCCTTGCTGCCCTTCCTGTGCACACCACAGCACAAAGCCGGCCTGGCTGCAGCCAAGGGGCCCAGCATGGGAGGGAAGTCCTAGCAACAAACTGCCTCCATGCAAGAAAAGACAAACAAAATCAAGCCACTTCCATAACACCGAACCAGAACAACAGATCTGGTGTGAGGCTCCTCTCTGGGAGATGTTTTGTGCCCTTCAGAAAGCATTCATTAATGGGGATGAAATATGCAGGCTCGTGCAGAAGCCAGTTTCTTTGCAAGCCTGGGCGGCCAAGACCCAGCAGGTTCCCCCCGGAACAGGCAGAGCACGGCTTCCCTGGGGCTGCTCGCTCTCAGGCAGCCAGGAGAGGAGACAAGCTCTGCCGTTCCTATCTCGGAGTTCCTTCCTCGGGCAGACTGCCCGCTGCGGTCAGAGGGTGATTAGTCAGGCTTAGCCGTAATAGTACTCCGTTGAAGGAATGAACTTATTTTCCATTTCATTTGTTGCTGCACCTGCAATGACAAAAATCAGTGTACTGAGCACCTCAAATAACGCACATTTCTCCAGAACACAGTGTCACTTCTGGGTAACCAACAATAAAAATTACTGAGACCTTTCAGGACAACAAGGGCAGCACAAAGATGCTTCCGTGCTGATCTCCTGGCAGTGGTTGGGTCCCGGCATTGCAAGGGGAGGCATGAGTGACTGCAGAGACCCACATGTGGCAGGCTGCTTCCCCCCAGGGCCACATCTGCAGCAGAGGGACTGTGGCCACAAAGCAGGAGGTTTCTTCCCTGTTTGACTCCGGATCCTGGTAGCATTACACCTACCAGCAGCACTGGCTCTGGGGCTCTGAGATGGGGAGAAGAACAGCTACGAATGCAGCCCATTGGTGACTTACAGACTTCCACCGCACTCTCCCCCTTTCCCATCCTTCTCTTCTGGGGAAGGGTCTCTCTCCCTAGCAGTGTTTGTCCTGGACCTGTGAGGGTGGTGAGACATGGGAACAGGTTGCCCAGGGAAGTTGTGGAGACCCAATCCCTGGAAGTGTTCAAGGCCAGGTTGGATGGGCCTTTGAGCAACCAGGTCTAGTGGGAGGTGTCCCTGCCCATGGCAGGGGGGTCAGAACTAAATGATCTTTAAGGTCCCTTCCAACTCTAACCACTCCATGATTTGATGGTTCTATGATTCTGTGATTCTATGACCTGATAACTCATATCATTAACTCTGTTTCAGCTGCCCCTGATCCTCCCGCAGCACTTTGAGGGAGATGTACTGCTTATACCCTTCCGGTAGACTTTGCCTCATGGGCTGACGCTACACCTTTTTCCCTGCAGTATGCTCCATGTTTTTTCTTACGACTTCAGATATTTGGGTTGCTTGATCTGACCGAGTCACTGAAGAGAAATTAGATGTTCCTAATGATCTCTAAAGGTCTTTCTCCCAAGTTAATACAATTACTTAAAGGACTCTTCTATGAGTTCAGTCCAGGCAAAAGCTCAGGAGGCTTTTCTGGGTTTTTTCCTGGGCTTTTTCCTGGGCTTCACCATGGAACCACTGAGCACGTATTATCCATCTCCTTTTCTAGGGATGTTTTATTACCGAGGAATTTGCACAAATATTTTGTGGTGCATTAGTGCCAGACTAGTGGTCCTTTCTGAGGAAAGTCAATTTGATCATATGAACTGATTTAACTGGACAGGTCAGTCAAGCAAGGTGAGCAGGCTCTTGGTGAGCATGTTTCTCATATCGTTTTGGTTCAGCTAGAAGACCTGAATACTATGACTCATAGAAATGGAGGAAACAAACTCAACTTTGCAACTGGCTACCCTTTCAACTTGGGGACTGTCTGGAGGTCAGCTGAAGGCTAAGAACGCTCTTTATTTTATCTGCACCCATTTGTTCCACCATCATAAAAACAGTATCAGAGCAAAAAATAGGTCTTTTTTTTCTTCCATCACTGCTTATTTCCTTCCTGAAGTGATAATCCTCGGAGCCATCACAACTGGTTGCTATGGAAGTGACTGAAAACACAAAGAGAGAATTATTGTTTCAGGTGAGAAAACAGCAATGGGCATGGATGAGCTCCTAAAATCCAGTTCAGCTCTGAGGAGCAACACTGCAGAGAGGCATTAGAGGACTCATCCTGTTTTATTTGCCTTATTTACATGTTGGCTCCAGCTCCACAACAGCAGCGTGGCAGATTAGAGCTAAAGAAGTCACACGTAAATAAATGGGGAGGGCTCTGTGGGGTTCCTCCCAGCAATGCAAAAGCATCCTAGAAATCTGGGCTCCTTTCTCCCATACTCAGATGTCACCGAAATGGGACCAGTCCAAAACTCCTTCAATCCGGGGGCCGAAGCTGGATCTGTGTTGTTCTGGAGAATTTCTGCAGTGATGCAACAACAGACATCCAGTGATGTGTCCTTTTATCGCTGAAAGGCAGCTGTAAAAAATCATGAGATAAATCAAAAGGAGGTGACTTCATTGAATGAGGATATTTTATTCCACCAAGGGATGTACCTGCACAAAGATCCCCAACGGATGTTTGTGTGAGGGTGGAGGGATGTCCTTACGAAGCCCAGAAGCAGAGCAGCAGCCCTGGAGCCCGGGGCCATGGCAGCCAAGATGCTGGAGACTGAGACAGCAGGCAGGAAAGGCAAGCATGGCCAGCTGGCCAAATACAGAGCTCCATTTCTTCCCTCTTAGCATACCCCCATCAAGGCACTGCTGTGGGTTAAGGCAGTTTGGTGGAGGCAGGGCAGGCTTGACAAGTGTTCACGCATAGTCCTGCTCAACAAACATCTCCCTCTGCCATGGCTTTTGCTCCCATCACGCCAGTACCTGAGGACCAAAGTGGCACGTTGCACAAGGAGAGGTGTGGGCAGCAAGGCCAAAGTGGCTGGAGCCCTGTCTGTCCTCTCACCATGTGTGGTTAAGCCCAGGTCTGGGGTATAAAGCCCCAGAGATTATGGTAAAGGTGCCTTACAAGAACTTAGGTCATCCTTCCTCCTCCCCACAGCTTCGCCCAAGGTCTGTAACACTATATTCATATCTAGGTGGAGAATATAGCATGCTTTGGCTAGCTAGGGTCTGAAAATATACTAAAAAAAAAAAAAAAAGCATCTTTGTGGG
>VYXH01012561.1:179082-250765 GCA_013397275.1 Burhinus bistriatus | reverse complement strand
CTTGGGCAAGTAAGGTTCTAAAATAATACAAAAAAAAAAAAAAAAGTCTCTCTGCTGGCACAGCTTAGGGAAATTGTGCTAGAAATAACTGTGCTTATGCATAGCTGTCAAAAACAGGCTGTCGCCGGTGCTGCTTGAATGGGAGCACAGCCAGGACCTCGCTGCCCAGCGAGAGGAATGGGCCATGTCAGAGGTTTGCCTTTGTCTCCAGAATGAGGATACGTCAATCAAAAGCTGGGGAGGTCTTTTTGCTCCGTGCAGAGGAATTTCCCCACTTGGTGTGTCAGGACGACCATGTCCCTGCCAGCTCTAGCCTCAGCTGTGTGTGGGACCGAGGTGGGAGAAGGCCACCAAACCCCCATCGCCTTGAACCACAGCAGAAGTGGTAACCCCAGATGAGCCCTGAGAGGGACATTTGGCAGCAAACTCCTAAGTGGATTTTTCCACTTAGACAAACTGCTCTTAATTAGACTGGACAATTTTAGGAACTCTCGGAGGTTGGCCGGCAGTTTTCTTTGGCCAGGAGCAGTAGGGCTATCTAGTGAAATACCCGATCAGAAAAAGCAGCTACAGGGTCTTATGTGATAAATTGAAAGAGAAAAAAAACATAGCAGCCTTGTAGATATTTGAGTCATGACATGGTTAATTACACAGACCAAATAAAATAGTTAATTAACACTACAGTTGTGAAATACTTAAAAAAGTAAACAAGAATGTACGACATCAATGTAATTGCAGCAAAGTGAAGGTTGCTAGACGATAGCCCTTCACACATATAGTGTCAGGCTAAAAGGGAGACCTTTTCATCTTCTGGGCCTTATAAAGAAACTGCCGCCTCCCCAGAGAGAGCAACGATGGCTGTGATTGAATCCCAGGGTACTGGCTGTTCCTTATTTCCCAGCGCTGACACACAGTCGTGACAAGGAATTATGTATTGCATTCATCACGCCTGCTCTCCAGGCATGATCCCCAAATAATTAATCCTTTTAGCTTGCAGGAGCTGCCATCTGGCCAGTTTCCAATCGACCTGGCTGGTTTTACTACGGAGTTGCCAGTTGCCCGCACTCATGCGGGCATGTACGGCAGCTGCTTGACTCAGGTGCCTGGGATTTCTCTGTATTTTAAAAATTGTAAGCTTCAGATATGCCACGTGCTGCCCAAACACAGAAAACATACCAGCCTTTGCCTCAAAGAGCTTAGTGTCTGGAGGGAGAAGGAGTAGGAGCCATACATAATACGTAGAGCAAGACTCAAGCGGACTTTTTTGTTTGGTTGGTTTGTGTTGAGAAACTTATCCTGAATAAAAGGCCCAGAATAAAATCCAGCTGTTTTTTCTCAGTCCTCTTGGTGCTGCAGTACAAACATGGCAATGAAATTAAAAATGGGGAAAAATTGCTTTGACACTACAAGTCTGGGGAAGGGACGTGAAACCAAATTCAGTTTAAAGGAAGCAAAGTCGTCTTTCCTCCGACATGTCTGACCTGCCCTCGGTGTGGTGGGCAACCCTGTGGAAAGAGAACTGATGCTCTGGAGCAGCTGTCCCATAACAGGGATATCTGGAACTTCTTGCAAGGTGGTCTCTGGGGTCATCCTCAGACCCCACATGGTAGAATAACCTCTCAGGGCTTTGCAGTGACCTGTGATGAAGCCAGCATGCCCATAAAGAGTGAATGTCTGTATGTTTCTGAAAAGAATCCGGTTTATGGAAAGTCCTGGGGAGAAACCTTCATTTTTTCCCTAAGATCCATTCCCTCCCTCTTTGCTGTGACACTGGTCCTAGGTCAGGCAGAGGGTGGACCTGACTTTGGACCTCAGGCTGCTCTCTGCTGTGGTTAGTATGGGGCCACATCTGCTTGCCTTGTTTGGAGAACACCTGCCAGAGCAGATCTAGCAGGTGGAAGAACACTTGGTGAATCCTTCCAGGTCCGAGCTATCAAACTGCTTGGATCCAAGGGAATTTGGGTAGTTGTGCTTATAAACAGCTGCCTAATGATGGCATCTACTGCGCTTTAGCAATGGGATATTGAGGGAATGTAAAAGACAAGGAGCTATGGAGAAGTGTTTCTGAACATCTCAGAATTGGATTCAAAACCATAAAAAGGCAGCTAAATGCTTTATGAACATACTCCCAAGTGAATGTCCTCCAGCTGGGGAAGTGGCTTGAAAACATGCTGTGGTTCTCCTTGGCACAGCTCTTTTCTGAAAAGGGACTTTTAATATGAAAATTATGGTACTATAGAGACCATTTGGGTGACAAGTGAAAATAGAGGTGTGTTTAGCTGCTTTTCTGACTCAGCCTAAAATGAAAAACTTTCTTCCTTAGGCCACCTGGCCAGTGTTAAGAACCAAGATGCTGCTAGTTAAATTTGGCTCCTGGTGACACCTGAAGAAGCCATTATCATCCACACAGACTCTGTGGGCAATTTTAGTAGGCAGTTCAGCTGTGATGCAAGTTGAAGAAGAAACCTCAGCCCACTGTCTCTGCGGGACTTTCACTCTGTATGGCAAACAAAAAGAAATAGTCAAGAGGGTTTTTTTTTCCATTTCATTTTTATGATTATAGTCACCTGATAGCATTAATTCCCCATGGGAAGGAGATCAGCAAGCATCTTTACAGGTTTGAGTGACCGGGAAAGAGGCGTGTTACCAGAATTCAGATTAGCAAATGTTCTGCCAAGTTAAGCCACTATCTGAAGTTTCCTTACAATTTGAATAGTTAGGGTAGGTGCATAAAGTCTCCAAGTACAGTGAGCTGGATTTTTTTTTTTCATTAAACTTTTGTATTTCCATTGAAAACCCTGAAACGTCTGAAATTTCAAACTTCTCAGTGGCCAGCAGTCTCTTCTGTGCATCTGCATCAATCTGCACCAAAGCTGCTCAACCTAAACTGTCTCAGAAACCAACTTCTGCTGCTTACAGGCTTGATTTGAAAAGAAACAATGAAAAAATTACTCCCCTTACACACACGGACTAGTATGTGGAATTCCTGGTTGCTAAATCCCAGACTACATAGCAGCACTTTATTGGTATCAGATGAATTGTTATATAGCTGAATAACAACATTTCTCAGCTCATGAACTCTGTTGGAGTTGGGTGGATGCTAGATATCCTTGGTATGAGTTGGCTGCAACAGTCTTCTGTGAAAAAGATCCTTTATTTTTAAGGTTATAAAGGAATAGGAACTCAAAACTAACTATGAGCATGCTAACACCAGAAGAACAACATATTCCTCCAAACAAAGATGTGAACCGGTCAGATCAGTACTGCCACAAATGCTTTTCTCCTTATAACTTTCAGGTTCATGCTGAGTGAGTCCAGGTGTGCTGTCAAGGGAGAATGGGACGTTTTGGAAAGCAGCCTTAGGAGCTGGGGCTGCAGATAGCAGCTCACAGGTGGGACGGCAGAGCTGCCAGCTGGTCCTTGGGGACGGCCAGGCTGTGTACCAGACCTCCTCTCCAGCTACCCACCTTGCTCATCTTGCAGCCCGCTGCCTGAATTATCTGCTTCTCTCCCACAGAAAACCTTGGTTAGTTACTAAAATGAGCCTCAAGGGTTAATTCTTCCTTGTTTCTGTGATTCCTTTCCCAAATGTGGGTGTATTACCTCATTTTCCCCCTGTGCTCCCTCCTTTTTTCCCCAAGCAGAGGTTTGCTGCCAGTTTGGTTCCCCCTGCCACAATTCTCGTAACATATTTGTTCACCTAAAAGTGAGTGCTCTGTTAGCAGGCGAAATCCTTTGGCAAGGTAACAAAAGAATAAAGAGATTTAAAGAAATGAAGGTAAATGATATTTACATAAAGGGCCTCACAAAAATCTGCTTGTTCGCCAGCCCAGTGAACTTGCTGCCCAAGGCTTTTTAATTTGGTTGTTGGTTGTTTTTTTTAGATTTGTTGATAGCAAATTTATTTTCTTAAAGCTTTAATAAGCACCTTCAAACTTCCGAATGGCTTATCAGACTACTTGAGTGTGACAGATTTCCTCAAAACTACTGATTTTTCTGGTAGAAAGAGGCACTGCGACGTGCAAACCCAGCGCAGCAAGAAGAGCAGGTGAGAACAGAGCTTTCACAACAGAAGGCTTCTGAACAGCCAGGCAAGTTGACTAAGGCTGTGATCATCTTTCAGAGAAAAAAACCAAACAACAGTCTCAGGATATACCACGGTATCTAATGAGATCTCCTTCTCTGCCTGCAGGTAAATGGGTCACTGCTGGTTGAGGAGTTTGGCTGCGTCTTCCCACTGGTCTGACAATTCTGTAACTGCTGCGTGCCGGTGTTCTTGCCTTCCCAGCCCTGCTTTTTCTGTAAAAAAACATATATTAGGGCGAGGAGGAAGGTTTCCACACCCTCTCCTTTTCCTTTTTTGGGCAAACCCACAACCTCTCACAGTAACCTCAAGCATCAGCTCCCTTCTTGCCTGAGGAGCCCCATGAAAAGCTAAGCTTGCGTGTGGCACAGCGAAGGGGAGCTGGAACCTCTTAGCGGCAGATGAGCTGCTTTTTCATTTTACATTAAGTAATGAAGAAGTATAAACAAATTAGCGTCATCGTTGGAGGCTTTCATGTGTTTTAGTTGAGGCTAGATTCTCCCCGTAAGGACAAGCACAGGCAAAATACCCGTGCAGCAGCAGGAACAGACCATCGTCGCTGAATCTGTCTGAGGGTGTGTCGAGCAATGAGATGATGGGAGCAGCAGGAAAAAGCAATAAGGAAACGCTGAGGCTAGCGTGCACGCATGGGATTAACTGGCCCGTAGCTGAACGTACGCGTCTGTGGCTACAACCGTAGCACGGGGTAGTTGCAACAGTTAGCTGAAGTAGCACCAGGTGATTAATGGAGAATGGTCTGCATAACAGCTCAGGAACATTTATATAACTGACAATTCCGTATAAATAACTTTCATTATCCTCAAATACTAAGCTACCTTCCTTCAAGCCTAATTGAACAGACATTTAAGACGTTTAATTTAGTGTTTTCCCCATATAACCACGGGATATTTTTAACCTCTCATTCTCTAGGGGGGGGAAACTGAATCAGCATCTTCCATTTCTCCAAAGCGGTTTCTCTAGTTTATATAGTGTCTGGAGGCCATGAGGAGTTTTCCCGGTAAAAATGAAAGCTGTTGCTACAACAAACAACTTGTTCATTTTGCCTACTTATTGAGGTCCTGGGATACACTTGAAATATGAAAGCATGTGGTGCTGATGATGCAAGAGGTCACTAATAATACTCGTACCCATTAATTACAAATGTATAAATAACATGTAAGTAATACATTCTTGATCTGGTAGCTGAACTGCAATAAAACAAAAACAAGAACAAAACCTTGCTGTGAAATATTTTAGAGGGTGTTTTTATTTTCCTCTAATGTGACCCCTCTACACGTACTACTTTGTTCTGAGTCGGCAAAAGTCAAGTTCAGACCAAAGATTGCGTTTCATGTTCAGGGCAAGGTTTTTTTCCTATGCCTTTCCTATTTTACATGTATACAGCTTGAAACAAAAGCTCTATTTTAAAATTAACACATTGCCTAATTTTTAAAATATCAGTGCCTTTCCCGAAATTTCTTTCCCTCAATCATTCTTTTAAAACTATTTTGTCAAACATATTCAAGTATGTAAGTAAAGATTCAAATATGTAAATAATACTTATCTCTCCCATCTCCGCTCTTCATATTTACCATGCTTAAAAAAAATATTTTGCTCAGCTCTGATTGCTAGTTGCTCAAGCCCTCATTAATACCTGGGACCACAGCTGTGGTGGTCTTACTCCCAGTGCTGCACGGAACGTGTACAGAGTGCTGTGACCCTTGGTAGGAGACAAAATAGGAGGCCTGGCCACACCTTACCTACAGCAAATAATTTCACTCCGAGACCTGACCTTATTATTGTGATGTGACACTACGTGGAACTCCTCTGATGCAAAGGAAAGAAAAATGGTATTTTTTTTTCCTATGAAAAACTTTTTTAAAAAAATCTATTTTTGATGCTTTGAGGATTTTCAATCAAACAGAAAATCATCCCCTGAATGTTGACCTTTCAGGAAAGCACTGATAATAACGAGCCCTTTTTGCACAATTGTGATAATTTGGGCCAAAAAAAGTGGGGGTTTTCCATCCAATTGTAAAAGTGTGGAGGTGTGCCAACCAGTTATAATTATCACTGCCTTTTTTTTTTTTTCTTTTTTTCCTCCCTATTGAGGCAGCAGCAACCCGATTGATGCTTTGCAAACGACAAAGCCCACCGCTGCTCCGAACCTCTGGCCTTGCACAATAGCTGTAAGGTGGGAGCCCCAGAGGAAGGTGCTGACTGTGTCGCAGGCAGGGTAGAGGGTGCCAGGCTGAGAGAGCGACCGAGCGGTGGGCTGGCCTTCCCCAGGCACTGGGGAGAAGTGGGTTGATTGCAGTGACTTGAATTAAGGGTTTATGTAGAGAGACTGGGAGCCTCTGTGGCTGGGGAAATGGAGGGCGGTGCAGAAGGCTCGTGCTTAAATTTCGGAAGTATGTGGGCATTGGGCTGCCTCTGTCTTGCAGCTGAATTTCCCCCTCCGCACGAGAGCAAGAGTGCGAAGAGGAGTTAGAGAAAAACAAATGGGTGGTGGAGACAAGAGGGGGTGGAAGCCACTATCTGTGTTAGACTTGCAGGAGCAAGGCGAGACGTGGTAAGAAGTAAGTGGGTGCTTCGTAAATTCCCTGCACATATGTTTTGGGTGGGTTAATAGCTTGACTCAGCACTGAGGAAAGACAGATTTCCTTCTCAAGCACTGCTTATGAGCTCAGACCAAGCCTTTGATTCACACTTTGAGTGGGTTAGTTTCACAAGTCTTCTAGTGAATCTTTGAAATTGGATAAGAGCAAAACCACAGTAAAAAAGGCTTCTTGCATTTCTGAGCACATAACCGCTGCAGTTTCATTATGATCTAATGTTTCATTGACCAAACCTTGGCTTGGGAAATAGCAGAGAGACGTGGTAAAATACGATCCCTGAAAAACTGATATGTTGAAAAACAAAAAGCTAGAACTCTGAAGCAAAAAATGGGTGGTCTTATAATTAAAGGGCACCTTTTTTCCTTTAAATTTATTACCGCTCTGAACCTGATACTACCAGATGTCCTCAAGATGCAAGACTAAACAGTAGCAAGCATGGTGCCTACATGCCCCAGGAATGGAAATGCAATACCGAATCCCAAATCCCTGGCTGATGTGGTCCAGGCTACAAATCACAGCCTCATCATAGATGGGAGCCACCCGCTAGCTGCCAGTGAGATGTTGGCCACCTCCCAGGCAGCCCTCGCAGATGCTGAGAACAGAGCGGATGCGCTGCATGGACCGCTCGGCCGTAACCCATCTGCACAAAGACCGTCCAGACTTCAGTGCCATTCAAAGTCTTTCTGCAATTGTTAACGGTGGCCTGCTTCGCAACAGGGGTTGGCACGGGCTACTGCAGTGTCAACACCTTAAATGCAGTCCAGAAAACTTGTTGACTGAAGCTCTAGCTTTTTCAATAACAGAAAGCTGAAACTTTCTGCAGAGGGATCCCCCTTCTGCAGGCAAATGAGGACAGGGGAGCTGGAAAGCAGCTGTTTCTTGATGCCATCTTGCTGCTAAATGTCCCTGTCTCTGGACAGCCAGTAGCTGCCCTCATGAGTGAGGTACATGTTTGATTAGATAAGCTGAGAAAATGATCTTCCTGAGACCTGGCGTCACTGTCAAACGTGTTACTACTACTACTTTGGTTGGTCCTTTAAAAATTACCCATGTTTTAAACTCTCATGCAGTTCCCTCACAGAGCAAGAGGCACCCGCAGCTCTGCTACCCAGCTGCTGAGGTGAGAAGGGGGGAAGTGCAGGATTAAAACAAAAGCTAAACAGGTTTCCAGCCCTTGTGATCGTGACGGGGAAGCTTAGCAATTGGATAGCATGCACCTCAAGAGCTGAGAAACTGGAAGGCAAGGAGATGATCTGGTGTTTGCCATCTTCTAATATTTCCTAGCTTTTAATCCAACAAGGAGCCTTGCCTATAATTTCGCAGTATTGTTCCGCTGCTTTAAAGAGTGTGGAGACCTTTAGAAAGTGGCTTAACCAGCCAAAAAACTGCATGCATATCTGAAGAAATAATAAAATAAATCAAGACTGTGCCTCTAATGCCCATGTTGAGGCAAAATAACATTAAAAAAATAAAGTCTGCAAGACTGCAGTAATGTGTACAGGAATTCTGTTGTTGTTTTTTTGTTCCTACGCACATGCCATTGGTGTGAGGTAGTGTTTGTACTTCACTCACGGTGGCTGGGAACGTCACTGTCTGGCACCGTACAGGTAATATATTCAGGGCAGCTTACAGGTGGTGGCACAAGGCTGTGCTTGTTTTTCTTTCCTTTTTGATTAAGCATGTTCATTTTGCGTCAAGGTCATAGCGTGTGGGAGAGGACTGGGGGAGAGGAAGAAAAATTAAAGGGGAAAAAGAATGTGCAAGAAGAGATGGAAATTAAAAAGTCCTGGTAACTGCATGCAGCACAGTACTTTCTGGAGGAGCTGATTCAGTGCCTGGCGAGCCTGGGAGCCGTCCTCACTGCTCCTCCAGCCCCCCGCGCCCCTGCGGCAAACCGCTGGGGCACGTGGAGGCTGCAGAGCCTTATGACCTGGCTTGGTTTGCCACGTGTGAGCTGTTTCCTGGCTAGCTGCCCGCTCTCCCTGGCTACCCCCGCCGAAAGCCAGGTGCTTTCAGACCTTGGAGGATGAAGGCTTTCAGGGTGGTGTGGAGAAGAGCTAGGAATGTAGGTACACAGTGTTGCCGTGGGCTGGGCTCCATTTGTGTTTCCGGGCTGCTCTTTGCAGTCAAAATTGGGGTGCCAGGTGAAGCTTGCCAGAGCTAACCCATGGTGGAGTCTGCAGTGCTGGCATAAATGACCATGCTATTGCCCCCACTCCATTTACGGCCCCCTCATTTGACTCCATATGACGTAGGAGTCCATACCCTTAGTGTCTGAAACTTGTAAAACTGTATGTGAGTGTTTTAACAGTTTAACGGCTTGCTTCCTGCATGGGTTTTGCTGTTGTGACTTTATTTGTTTATTTAAAGAGCACAGACCATGAAAGAAACATAGGAAGCTGAGGACACTTGCTATTATAGAAATGCTACCTAACTGAAAAGGAAGTCATTTTTAGTCAGGCTAAAGTTTACTATACTTAGTATATAGCCAAATGTAACTCGAGTGCCAGAGACAGCTGGAGGAAAAAGACAGACTAACCTCAGCCTGCGTAGTAAGGGTTCAGCTCCTTTGTTGCTGATGTTGAAGCCCATGGGAGCTCTCTCTTTTTTTCCAGGCTGGCCACTAACAAGATGTAAAGTGGAAGCTGAGGCATTCAGCTTCCAACATTCAACAGCTCAATGTCCAAGTGGCGAGCAGTGACGAGTGGTGTTCCTTAGGGGTTGGTACTGGGACTGGTACTATTTAACATCTTTGTTGGTGATGTGGATGCTGGGACTGAGTGCACCCTCAGCAAGTTTGTTGACGACACCAAGCTGTGTGGAGCAGTCGACATGCTGGAGGGAAGAGATGCCACCCAGAGAGACCTTGACAGGCTTGAGAAGTGAGCCCATGCCAACCTCATAAAGTTAAATAAGGCCAAGTGCAAGGTCCTGCATCTGGGTCAGGACAATCCCAAGCACAAATACAGGCTGGGTGGACAATGGATTGAGAGCAGCCTTGAGGAGAAGGATTTGGGGGTGTTGGTGAATGAGAAGCTAAACATGAGCTGGCAATATGCACTCGCAGCCCAGAAAGCCAACCATATCCTGGACTCCATCAAAAGAAGCGTGGCCAGCACGTCAAGGGAAGTGATTCTGCCCCTCTACTCCGCGCTCGTGAGACCCCACCTGGAATACTTTGTCCAGTTCTGGGGCCCCCAACATAAGAAGAACATGGACCTGTTGGTGTGACAACAGGAGAGGAGGGCCACAAAGATGACCAGAGGATTAGAGCACCTCTGCTATGTTGACAGGCCGAGAGAGTTGGGGTTGTTCAGCCTGGAGAAGAGAAGGCTCCGGGGAGACCTTATACCTTCCAGTACTTAAAGGGGGCCTACAGGAAAGCTGGGGAGGGACTCTTTATTAGGGAGTGTAGTGATAGGACGAGGGGTAACGGTTTTAAACTGAAAGAAGGTAGATTTAGATTAGATATTAAAAAGAAATTCTTTACCGTGAGGGTGGTGAGACACTGGAACAGGTTGCCCAGAGAAGTTGTGGTTGCCCCATCCCTGGTAGCGTTCAAGGCCAGGTTGGATGGGGCTTTGAGCAACCGGGTCTAGTGGGAGGTGTCCCTGCCCATGGCAGGGGGATTGGAACTAGATGACCTTGAATGTCCCTTCCAACTGTAACCATTCTATGATTCTATGATTCCTGATAATTTTAAGGTAAAACAAACAAATGGTTTAATAATCAAAAAGAAAAAAAACCCTTTTGGGACTACTTTATAAGTTGTAAAAATGTGACTCCCTTAGTCATGTCTCAGCACTTTATTAATTTTTCTGCCATGATTTCTTTTCCTTTTTGTGGCTCGGCCTCAAGGAATCACCTGGAAAGACTAGATATGACTTGTACAAAAACGCATAAGAAGTTATTGCCTATGGGGACCACTAGATAGCCACTAAACAGCACTTCCCTCCTAGTATCTCTCCTCCACAAACCCATGCTCTTAGCAGATGAAAGCATCTCAGCCCAGGAGCCAAAAATGCCCCAAACTTCCAGAAATGCAGCAAACAGAGAGCAAGTCTTCAGTCCCTGGGGGATCCTAGGAGGTGGATGATGCTCCATGCTACAGAAAAAGGAAGGACAAGAGCCTTGTCCTCTGCCCAGTCTGACTGGAGAGTGACAGGGGGACATACTTTCCTCATTCTACATCTAAGAACCAATTTATCTTTGAGCATAGAAGCAAGAGAGGTAGCCTTTCAGGACTGAAAGGCTTTCAAAACCATGAAGAAATGCAGGTCTCCCTGCCCCATGGCATGTCTTGAGCTCTAGCCCCCAGTGTGAGGAGGTGGGGCATGGCAGGGTCTGGGAGGAGAAGTGTTTTCCGGGCTGTTGTAGCCAGTCATCAGAAACATGTGATCATTTAACCTGCAAGCATAAGGTGCTCACAAATACAATCAGTGAATAGTAATTAAGTTTCTTTGGTTGAAACCTGGAGGTAGGCTATGAAATTTGTATCCAAGAGGGATTTTATAAAGAACAGTTCATTTGTGTAAAACTTGCTGAAGATTTAGGGTCTTGACTTTTTATGAGATTTTCTATATACGCTGGTTTCAGCTATTGAAATAAGACAAGCCTGCTATGCTATAATCGGTATTTCTGCTGATTGTTCAAAACTGGAAAGGTATGTGGAGGAGAAAAAAGATTAAAGGTGGAACAACTCTGAACAGGATGAGAGAGGATCATTTAAGTTTTGGGTGTAGTTTCAGGTTGTTCTTTATTTTATCTGAACCGGTTGTCCCACCCCTAATTACAACAGTATTAAGACATTCCTGGGCGTGGTCACTTGAAATTCTTAAGTGGGCAAAAATTTTCAGCTATGTAATATACTTAAGGTGTGTATCAGCAGACCACTTTAAATGGTCCAGCATGGTCCTGACGGCTTCTTCGCCAGCTTCTGACCCTGTGTTTGCTGTAGGTTTAGCACAGAAAGGGTCACGTCATTCCTTTTTACTGAACCTGAGTCTTAGTCAGCACCACAGAGGGCCATGTTCTCCCAGACACAGCTCAGATAAAGCTCAGATAAAGCTCTCTGGCTCTAATGCAGTCCTACAGAAGGGGCAAAGAGGTCATAGAAGCTCCCACTGCATTTTCATTGAGAGTTTACAGTGTTTGGTTTTTTTCTCTTCAGACATTTTGAGATTACACTGCTGGCAATTTTTTCCATCTTCTTCTCCGTTTATGGCTTTTTCTCAAGCCAGGTAAAAATTTCAGTTTGCAGAACAGATGGTGCAGCGAGTCACGTGGCTTTGACTCACCAGTGGCTTTTATCTTGTTTCTTAGGATCTGTTGTAAATCACAGTGCACGTGAGACGGCAATTATAGTGCAGTTGTGCACGAAGCCTACTCTGGATAATTTGATAGCTTGTTAGCAACCAGCAGAGTAACTTGGCTTCGAAACACAGAGTTTCTGCCTCTCTGACTCCATGAAGACTAGTAACATTTGAAAAGCTTTCCCAACAAGCCCAGATAACATTCTGCTGCTTTTCAAAGTACATGTTGTTACCAGCAACATGGATATTTACAAACTTACCATAAAAACACAAACATTCAGTGGAATTGGCTTGAAAGCCAACAACAACCGATGCATCATCCAACAGCACGGGCTACCATGCTGGGTTTCATTGGATGTGCATGGGAAGCCTCAAAAGTTCAGATTCTGTTTGTTCTGCTAAGCATCCCAAACTTAGGTACGCACCTATAATTGACTTAAAAACTATTTCAGTCTAGTGCGTTGGCTAGAGAACTCGATAAGAGAGGGAAATATGCCTTGGTCTCACTGGCTAGGCTGGAAGGATAATGAAATGAAAGTGCCAAGGACAGCTATGTCCTTCTGCAGCAGGACCTGGAAGCACAAAGGTGCTGCACAGTTTTCCTTTTTCAAGTTAGTTGACCAATCTTCTCATGGAAGCTGCTTAAAATTGACTAGGTTTGGTCTTGTTCTTCATTCTTCTGAACTGATTTACCTGCGGATGGGCTAATGTTGGAAACAAGGCGTGAGAATTGCCTTTGCTTTTAGCCTTAGCTAGTAAGAAATGTGGACATTTCAGAGCTCTCATTTATACCTCTAGGGAGCCAACTTTGCAGCAGCTGGGGGTATGCATACACAGTATAGTGCACTGCTGTGTGGGAAGTCTCTGGGGGAACGCCAGGTTTGGGGAAGGTGTAGCCGTGTCGACACAATGTGGTATTAAGGCAAAACCCCTGTATTAAACCATGCATTTACATCCTCAAAGTCAGGCCCAACTGCATGGCTCAGGTCTGAGTTGAGCTCACGCAGTTTGAGTAGAAACCCGCATAGCTTTGCAGCTCCTGCCTGCTTGAAAGTCTGGAGGCTGAGCTGGGTGAAGGGCAGACTTGAACTGGGGCTCCCACTTTGCAAGGCGCGCTTCCCTGTTTGGAGGGGCAGGGATGAAATTCTAGCCCCGTGATGGAGATACGTGCATGGTAGATGGGACAGGAGCGCTCATCTCTGATTAACTGGAGGTTTTAATTGGTCATGCAAAGTGACACATTGTAAGCAGGAGAAACTGAGCTCTGCCCTTCTTGCTCCCTTTGCTCCTGAGTGTCATCTTGCGCGTTCAGGGCAGCCATCTAAAGGAGACAATGTAGGAGAAAGGGAAAATATCGGATCTCCTGCACCCTGGATGAATGATCTGACTGCTGAGCTATTAGATAAGGGAGCATGCCTGCTCCTCAAGCATCCCAGGAAACCAGTTTTTCACTTCCTTTGCTTGTTTTACTGGTGCACCAAAAGAAAAATGTTTTATCTAGGACAAAGGGAATATTGATCTTCAGCATCCAGCAATTCCTCTGGGTTACAGTGTTGCAGGAAAATTGAAAACACAATGTGATCTGAACCCTTTCCTCTAATGTTTTTGCTTGGTCATCAGACTAGGGAAAAAATGCTTATTTACAGATTTAAAAGGTAGATAGAAAGTCTTATGCTCTAAGTACTGAATAAATGATCCTGCAGAAATACTGAAAATGATCGATGAATAAGTGAAACTTTTAGCTTTCTTTATACACCGTTTTCCCACCTTTTTTGGCTTACAAACTGTGCTAGTTAAGTTCTGCAAACTTACAATTTATTTTTCAAGGATACCCTTTGAATACTTGGTGCCAAACACCTTATAATTTAGGCCTGTGATACAGACTGGTGTCATTAGCAGAGGTACTGGGCTCAAGGTAAGAAAACAAAGCTGGCAGGTGGGAGGGTTTGAGACTGCCTAGAGGTGATACAATATGCTGTTTCCAAAATGCTTGATGTCGATTCTTTTATTCAAAAAAAGAATTTGCAATAGTTTATCTTATTATTGGAAACAAGACACAGCAACATCATAAAGGAGACAGAAACATGGACAACTAATTGTGGTAACCTCCTTGCTATTAAAATAAATAGAAAAGTTTGAGGTTTGTGGGGCTCATACTTCACAGGATTTTTCTGCCAAAGCCCCATCAAGGACAGCACACACTAGAAGACCTAGAGCTCTTTTTTGTTATGGCAACAAGAACAACAGCAACGCTTAAACACAAGCCCCAGATAAACTAGAAAGGTTATCTTTCTTTTAAAAGCCATCCTTGCTGTAGATCAAGGCTCATACACAGTTTGTATACTTCCCAAAGGCAGGAAATCTTACTGTCCTGTGCCCATGAATAGCAACATCCTCTTGTTATGTACCTGCTGCCTTTGCATGCCTCTAAGTGAGCACTGCACTGATCTCACTTGGAGACAGCCACTTGTCCATACAGGCGTGCCTCCATGCTAAATGTATTTTAAGCTGGAAAATGTTGAGGATCCTCCTAAGCACAGACGAAGACACGTCAGGAACCAGAGGCTTTCAGTAGAGCTCAAACCATACTTAGGTGTCTAGAGAAGGGCTAGATTCTCAGGGTATTGTGCCTGTGGCCAAAGAGGTAACTTCTGCAAGCAGGCAAAATGCTTTAGAAAAGCCAGTTCCTATGTCTTAGTGCTAAGACGGGATGAGAGTTTCTGGAAATCCTGATACAACCGAGGCTTGGTCTCCCTTTGGACATCTGGTCCCTTAGTCAGTCTCTCTGCAGTGAGTTGCAGTAAATCATACCACCACTAGGGCTTTCAGACTGGTATTTTCTGTAGTTTGTCTACATATGAAAATCTTGGTGTGCTCTCCAAGTGGCCATGTGCCTTGATATAACAGCTACCTGTTGTGTTTGATATAACAGCTACCTGTTGTGTTTCATTAGGAAACCCAAAGTAAGGAAATGGCTGCAATGCAGGCTGGAATTTGCCAAGGTTGAATGGTACGCTGCTTGCTTGGGCAGCGAGAACTCTGTTCACTAGAGGTATTCAGCTAAGGTGTACAAAAAACATTATCAAATGAATGAAGGCCAGGATACAGTAGATTGCAGTGGGGGGAAAAATCCTGGGTAATACAGGTTCTGGGAAATGTTGAGCCCAGACACCTGAAAGGCTCTCCGTGGAACCAGCCAACACATGGCCTGGTGTGGAGCCAGGTCTGATCAGTTCAACAAGACCTTCCTCCTTCGTGTCCTCCCAAGTGCACCTAATGGGTGCTTCCCAAGGCCCTGGGAGAGCGCTCCTCAGCTAGAGCCCAGCCTCACATCCACACGGCCTGCCCTCTTAAGGAGCCAACATCATAAGGTGAGGGAAATGGCGTGACAGTCACTGTCTAAAGCACGCCATCGTGTTTCCTTTTGAGCGGCACAGAGGTTTCAGCTGCTGTGCTCCTCTTCCTGCCTTCTTAGTGCTGGCCCATGTTTCGATCCAGGGAAAGAAGCCCCTAGGAATGAGGGCAGGGGGAGGGAGAGCCCAGATGGTCACGATCAAAAGCACTAAGACATGAAAGGTTCCCTCTCCTCTTTCTTACAGGCTGTATTCTGCAGCTGGCTCCCCTTCACGCTGGCTTTGTCCTGCCCTCCCCCAGCTCCATGAGAGGATGCAGTGACAGGATTTCCCCGAAGTGCCGGGGTTTCACTGCGCTCGTGAATCACGCTGCTTTCTCTTGGTGACGTACGGGTACATGTCAGAAAGCTCAGCCAGCCATTGCTTTCCGCCTTAAAGGCAGCACAGAGGGATTCCCTTAAATGACTGCTAGAAGTCTCAGTTAGCAAATTCTGAAGCGTAAAGGTTTTTTTCCGTTCCTTTCTGAAGGAGGGGATTTGTGTTACCGTTGCCATTGAGTCTCCATCCTTTCCCAGCCGAGCCTGTGACTCTACCCAGCCTCTCAAAGCAAGGAGACACAGATCTGTCAACTACGTCACCAGATTTTTTCCAAGGAAAGCCTGGATGCAGCAAAAGGTGACCCTGAAGACAATTCTCTCTGTCCGCATGATCTCTTTTTAATCAAACAAATGTGACTCAGTCTCTTACAAAAGGTCTTTACCAGGCACTTGGGGACACTGCAGGTGGGGTGTATCTCGTTCAGCTGCAAGTGCCTGCAGGCAGCTCTGTTTGCAGTAGTCGCTCTGGTCTCCCTTTATCATCAGCGAGGAGAAGCAGGGCTTCCCATGGTGTAACTCATCTGATTTCTCTCAGACATCTAGATGACGATGAGACAAACTGTGTCCCAGAAATGCCCACTTCTCTCCATTATCCATAAGCAGCTAACTCAGGCGTAAATGTCCGCTTTAGGTGTTTTCTTCCTATTTGTTCCCAAACATAGATGCTTTCAAAAGAAATAGGAATTTCTTAATTTCTCTCCTCTCTTTTTTTTAATGATTTCTTATTTACTGTTGTTTTGGAAAAGCTCTGGATCATCAGGTGAATTCCACCCTGTGATACTTATGGGACTAACTCTCCGCCTTCCTCCCCTCCCAGGTGTGGTATAAAAACCAAAATCTGGGTGACTGGTCACTATTCAGTTGCATGGCATTCTTTGAAGAAGCGGATGATTGAGTCTTGATACAATAGCTATGTTTCAGCTGGGAAAAAAATTTTGCTTGCCTTAAGGAATTTTGTCTCATTGACACATTGAGTATGTATTTATATTCTGTTACAGACCAGGGCACTGTAGGCACTGTACAAAAATAAATGACAGATATCACTGTTTGCCAGTTGGTCTGCTCCTTCCTAGCCTCATCTCTGTAGCAGACAGGTGGATCCTTGTTTGGGAGCCTGGTGAGCTTTAGGACAGGGTTTCCATCTTGTATTTACCTGTTATTATGGCCGTGATTCAGTGAGGCATTCGTATGCCTGGCCCTAACCAAAGGGGGCTACTCATGAACTACCCCTTAATCAAGAGCTACTCATGAACTTGAGATTGGGCACATGCTTGGGAACTCTGTTGATCAGGACCACCATGAGATTCCTCTTTTCCCTACTGCTTACTTATTGTCAGTGTTTCTACTCCCCACAGGTGCTGGGAAAGACATGTCCTTGCTCTCAGTCAGAAATGATATCACCTGCCCTTAGCAATGTTATTCTTTTTCCTGCTGAGCTTAGGCAATACTGTAACATGCCTAAACAATGCATCCACAACAAGGAATGGCATCATCTTGCTTTCAAAACAAACCTGTGGTGGGTGGAATTAGCTGTGCCGAATGATGCTGGCCTGATTGATAATGATCAGTGAAGAAACTTCTTCAGCTATTCAGTCATTCACCTCTGGTCACCCTCATTTTAGAGAGGGTGGGAGCTGGTTGTACTCTCTGTCTTCATACCACCAAGACAAAGGAGAACTGGTGATACTTTTATATTTTTTAGTCAAATGTCTATTTAAATGGGCCAGTGTTAATGAACTGGGGGAAAAAGAGGGGCATTTCTACATCACCTGATGTGCTTGTACCTAACCTGTCTGCTCAGTTTACCTTTGTGTCTGCCCTTAATGCAAATCGACCTGCTCCTGTGAACAACAAAAACCACAAAACACCTGCCTGTAGCCTGTCCTGTGCATATACAGACATGGTATTTCCTTCCTGAGCTAAAAGGATATCTAAGCAAAGTGAAGAGCGCCCAGTTTGTGGTAAACAGTTTGGCTGAGTTTTGCTGCCTTATCTTGTACCCGTGTCCAGTTTTTCAGAAATGTATGAGAATGATTTCAAAGGCACTGTCAGCACATCACATCATTTGCTGGGTGGTATGTAACATCATAAATGACTGTACATCTGGGTTATGGGGTGTGTTTTCCCCTCCTCCTGTGGAAAACCCACTCAAATTATGAACCTTCTCATGAATTGCACATAAAGAGGAGGCCAGACGGATGAAAAGGAGAAGCTGGACAAGAAGATGGTGAGAGCTGTAAAGACAGGAGAGTGAGGCCTGGGAGAAAGCTGGGGAGATTAGATGGGGGAGCATGAGCAGGGGAGGAAAGGGTATGGAGATTAGGAAGCAGAGTTTGTGGATGGAAGGCAGAAAGACTGGTCTGACTCAGAGAAAGGATGGAGGAGATGTATAGGCAAAGACGGGGAGATGGGATCACTGGGAGAGAGCTGAGGTTTTCCCCAAGTCTTTGAGAGAAAAGACTGAGGAGAGGTGAGGACCAAGTCTTCAGAGTGCAGAATTGTGCAAGGAAGCAGTGATTTTGACTCTGGTGTTGTAGGATCTTCAGTGGCACGTGGTTGGCAGGACCCTGTGGTTACAGAAAATTTTCCTTATCTCCTGGAGGAGACAACGCTAAACAGAAGCTGAAGGGTCAAAAGGAGAACATAATCAGAGACTGAACTTAAATATCAGGATGCTAGGGACTCTGTGCTGGGAGGCAGGAACTGGGATAAGGTACAGAAACTAGGGACTAGACGCCAGCTCTGAGCTGGATGGAGAAAAATATTGGGCATGGGGCAGCAAGCTGGTGCCTGATAGAGCAGCTGAGGGGGCCTGGTGGGGATTACGCTGGGCCTGGTGAATTGAGCAGCTAGTCCTCAGCTGTCTGAGCTTGTTAGACCTTAGATACCCCACAGACTGAGTGCAGCCACCTGCAAGGCTGATAAATCTGGCTGGGGAAAGGCTGGCTGGAATGATGAGGACTTCAGCTGCAAAGTCACAGGAGAGGATAGCCAGGGAGCTAAAAAGGAGAAGAAGCTGGGATTGAAACAAAAATACCTGCTGACCTCTTACCCTTCTTCCCAACTCCAGGCTGTCAAACCTGCAGAGAGCATACAGAAAAGCCCATACTGCCTTGAGAAGATACCACTCTTGAACACAGCCAACAGCAGCCTCCTGAAAAGTGCTGGTTAAACTAATGTTTCTGATTATGTATAAATTGGCACCAGGGATGCATAAAATACATATAAGTGTATCTTGCAATGTATCCTACAGTATATCTTAAAGCACATCTAAGTGCATTATTTCCCTTGAAGGAACCAGTCTGAACCTCAAACATCTTTTGTCTAAGGTGATGTTTTAGTGACTGAACTGTGCTGCAGCCTATTCTGCAAAGCTCTTGTTATGATGGTAAAAAAGTGGCTGAAACCAAGCAGTAATCAGCTGTTCCTTCAGTTTGGCTCCAAGTGGAAGCATTGGGATTTCACCTCCAGACAGGCCACAGGTTTTCTGATTCAGCTGAACTCAGTGGCTTCTGTCCTTAAAATTACCGAGCACTGTATAATACCAAGTGCTGGGAAGGCTCAGACTCTGAGAGTTTCACACTCTCTGGTTTAGTACCAAAACTGGTATATTAATTCATTTTCTCTCTTGCCTCACTTTCCCACCTTTAAATGGCTTTTGTGAAGCTGGAGGAACCCATGTTGCAAATGCCCCGATACATTAATGATAAGGTGTTTAGAAAAAGCTGTGAAATACTAATTTTCCGAGCAGGGCTGGAGCACCATGCAGCACACAAAGCCTGCAGCCGCATGTCAGCAGGTACAGAATAGGCCAAAGACTCAACAGCAGCATGCTGCCCATCTTGTGCGCTGCGTGAGGTAAGACTTTGTGCAGCAGGTAATTAGAGATTATTTCCCAATGCAGACACACAAGGATGATGAAGTAAGGCTGCACAGGTGGCCTTAATCATAGTATTTCCTAACTTTAGTATCTTCACCTCCATTAATGTTGTTTTTAAGGGGCATATTATGTGCTGTAAGGAACTGATTCTGAGGAACATACTTCAGCTACACGAGCAAGATGTCTCTGGTCTGAGGGCAGACTTTGTATGAAGGACCACCCTCCAGATGTGCCTCATGCGGGCAAGCCTGCAGGCACCGGTGAAGGAGCTGATACTTCCACAGGAAGGCTTTGTATCAGGTGCCCTTCAGGATGTAAGCTAAGGAGAGGGAAAGGACTTGTTTTTTAAGAAGATGGGCCCCTCTTCCCATTGTGTTTTCATCTGTCAGAGACCTGAGGGCACTAACAATCCTTAAGGGCTCTGACTAGTCTCACCTGGGGCCTCCCCCACGCCCTGGCCATGGGCCCAGAAACCTCATTTCAGCTTGGTCTGGGGCTGTCAGTCCCTGCCTGACCTACGATTTAGATGTGTCTGTTTCCAGCTCTGTCTTTTGGATGGCCCTGAGGTCTGTGCTGTAGGTAGCTTGTATCCAGCCCTGTCCCCAGCCTCGTCTCCTTCAGCTCATGACTGGACCCCCTGGATGGACCTTGCCCTGCTTCACCCTCTTGCTCTGTTGGGGGCTGTCAATGGACCTCCGTAACCCCCCAGGTCTGTCCACCGTGTTTGGATCCTGCAGGATGGTGCCTGTCATCGAGGGCATGGCCAATGCTGGGGTCATCCTTGCACCCAGCTTGCCAGCGCCTAGAGAGCAGTCAGCCCTCTCTGCATCCCGGCATCCTCCACTGAAATTGGAGGTGACAGAAAAGTCCTCTGAGTTTTATTATGGGCTGTTTGAACTCAATCCTTAAGGAAAGCTCTCCTCGTCTTGGTACCCACTGAGCAAACTTTTTCATGCAGGTTGTGGTAGCTGGGTCATCCTCACCCTTGTCAGAAGACAGGGGAACCCTTCTCTGCTTCGCTAGCTGGATGATACTATGTTTTTGCTATGGTCCAGCCCCCTGCTTTGCCATCCTGCGTGGAGGCTTTGCTGCTTGGAGACAAAATGCTTTGCAAACTTCTCCATGAGAGTTTGAGAGAGCTGCTGACCACACTGAGAAGGTGTATCAGGCAGGCCATGCACAATGCCTGCCCATTTGTCAGTTTTCCTGCTCACTAGGCGTCACACCGTGGGTCAATATGTAACTTGGGGTAAGGTTTCAGATGACACTGAGAGTAGCAAAGAAACATCCCACACAAAACTCTTGTGTGTGGGAGCAGAGTGGTTTTGAAGGGGAAGGGGGAGGTTTGGGCTGAAAATCCAACCTGCCCAGTTATACTTATTTTGATCCTTCTGAGTCAAAATAGGTTCAGGTTCTTGGAGGTTTAGAAATACAGACTAACTAGTTTGCCTTTCTACAGGTCTCTCCCTCTTTTCCAGGTTAATCTGCAGGAGCAGAGAGAGTATGAGAAATTTTCACTGGAATAGTCTCAAATTCCTCTGATCTAAAAAAAGAGTATTGGGACTTTCATAAGAGACCACGCTCCCTTGTGACATGAAGCCCTTGTCGGCAGCAGAAAGAGGAGTTTGACCATTCTTGGAAAAGAACAGAACTTGGTGGAAGTGAGCTCGTAAATTTGCAACAAAATTAAGCCATGGAGATTTCATTCTAATCGTTGCACACATCCGAACGTGCTGCCACCTGACTGGCTCTGTCTTGCACTGTATCCCCTCCTCTCGCCCCTTCCACCTGCCCTGCATCTGTGCGCTCTCATTCATCAATCACTGCTCCTCATCTAATCGAAGCCTTCAGCACGGCTGCCGGCCAGATGGCACCAATCCTTCTGGCGTAGTGCCAGTAAAGCCATGGAACTTGCCAGGTTGTATTAGCTGCCTCTGTGTATTTAACTTTCTTTCGCATTTTTGTGATAGTGCATCACGTAGATTATTATTTTGTCTTTGTCTAGTCTGGAGCAATAATTTAGGTCCAGTCCTTCCAGATCTTCTCAGCTTATTGCTTTAGTCCTGTCAGTGTCTTTCACCAGACCCCGTCACACACTGGATTGTGAGCCCCTGAGGAAAAAATTGGGTCTTTATAAAGCTCCTGGCAAGGTGACCCCCTGTGTCCTGACTGAGGTGTAGGCAAATGCCAGCATAAGATAAACAAGAGAAAAATAAGCTTGACTTCAAAAAGTCCTTGAAGCCGGTTCTTACAGCAGTTCATTAGCGTATGCCAGTGTAAGGTGACACTGGCAGTCTGCTTTGCTTTGTGTCAGTGGCAAATTTGGTGATGGTTCCTCGTTCTTGTGATGAATCCTGAAGCTTGTGATATTTGTTGCTTTCTAAATGCTTGGATGTTTGTGGTCACATGAGAATGTGAGCCGTCAATTTTTATGCTGTTTCTAGGTCTCACGGTCACAGGGAGATGGTTAAGCCCCTCCCGGTGAACACAAAAACAAAGATATCGGAAGACAAATAGACCTCCAGATAGGCTGAGGTTTCTTTGTTTGCCTGTTTTCTTGTCCTTTTCAAGGCACAATGCTTCAGTCACTCTTTAATCCAATGTCACAATTTAGGGAAGCCCGAATCATGAACTTTTAAGCATGTGAGACTGGTTATATTTTGTTTAGATTGTAACTCTATTTACCTGTATGTCCTCTTCAGGTTTGTTCTCTATCCTGACATTAGACCACAAGCATTCTTTCCTCAGGCACAGTGAGTACAGGTGTTGGATGGGAACCTGGTAAACAGTCAGAACACTCTTCATCTTTTCTCACCCAAGGTTTCCTAGGGAAAGAACTGCTCCACACCACGGTTTTGGACAACTTTGGAAAGTGACATGCTAAGCTTCTGCTAAGGTTGCCCTCCTCTCAAGCAACATTGGATTTCCCCACACTCCACTCCCTGCCCCAATTTCTAGCTCTCCCAAGCATGGAAACTGGGAAAGGATGGAAAAAATGAGGCAGCCTGCCCTTTCAGAAGACATTTTATAATGTCACTGTCTGTCCCTGCTCACAGCCTGTAGGTGATGTTGGTCGTATTTACAGGAAATGCCATGAGTAATTTGCAAAGTGAAAGCAGCTTACTATCTTGTTGGGGCTTGTCTGACTGGAAAGTGCCGTGCTGCGTGCTACCGGGCTCACGGGCTGGGCTAGCTGCCTCTCCGGCAGCGTGCCACGCCGGCGGCTTAGAGAGGCCGGGGTGGGGAGCAAGGCCTGGGGAGAAGGTTGTGCAATACTTCTTCCAGTGTTGGTGTAGAAAAGCAAGGACAGCTTGCGGCCAGTGTGACCCTGTCAGACAGGCCTAGCTTAAGAGTTGCCATCTTACTGGAGAAGCCATTTCTAGGCCTTTCCTCACCTTATCCTCTTGTTTATTTGCTCCAGGATGCAGCACAGCACCAAAGCCCTTTCCTTCTCCCTGTCTCTGCCCAGCAGCATGCACCAGTTACCTCCTGTAGGACTTCGAAGTGCCTCCATCTGTCCCAGCAAATTCCTGCCCTCAGTGTAAGACCTTGCATTTCTGCCATCTCGGCCTCTGTACTGCCAGAAGCTGCTCCTAGTTTAAAGCAATCGAGCAAAAGCTCCCCCACTACTCTGCACCAGGGGTTCTAGCCAAGAGGAAGGCTGAAAATTCCTGCAAAGCTACGAGGAAGATCTGACTCTGTCCCCATTGAGCTCAACTGCAAAACTCTCAGGGAATTCCCTACGCCGAGGCTTGTCGCTGGTGGGTAATATTGGCCTGTGTGTCTGGACAAGCCTGTGTGTATTGCGCTTTTTTGCAGGCCTAGCTGGCTGCCCACACCAGGGATGCCTTCCCCACCCAAGCTGCTTGTACACCACCTGCCCTCTTGGGGCTCCTGCCAGCTCCCTCCACCAAAGCCCCTTTTGCTCCCTGCTTCTCCCATCCTACACCCAGTGCCTCTTTGTGTCTGCTCATCTGGCAGCTTCATGTGCTCATCTCCTTCCTCTCTCTCTTCCTGTCGTTCTCTTCCCTTTCCATGTCAGCATGCTTTATCTATCCCTCCATGTTTACACAAGGGGTGTTTAGGTTTCTCTCGTGTCTTCTCTGTCTTCTGCCCCCTTTCATTCTGCGCTTCTCTGGGGATCAGGCAGGACAGCTCAAATGCCTCAGCAGAAAATGATGATGTGGAGGTAAAAAAAATCCCCAATGTGATTCAAAGGATGTCTATGCTGCAGTTAGGATAGTCTGGATAGTGCATGTACCAGCAGGGCAAAGGGTGGGGATGATACAAGCTTTCGGGCAGGGGGGCAGGTCTGCTTCCCAGCTGCGTGCCTGCGGCCCTGGGCTGCCTGGTGTAGCAGGATCCATCTTCCTTGTTGCAGCACTTCAGCTGTGGAGTTGATGGTGACTTCTCAAGCCTTGCAATGAGGTCTGCAGTCTGAATGCACTTGGCACAGGGAGGGCATTAATGGTGCAGAGGGAGGCCCTCTACCACAGGAGTCACTTGAGCAGCCTCAGCTCAGCAGGGAAACACCAAAGGAGCAGGCTCCCTAGGAAGGAGCCTTGGGAGTCCTCCCTTGAGCGCAGACACCTCATACTGCTGACGCTTGCCACTTCTTCCAGGGCTTGGGTCTGGTTTTGAAGATGTGCAGGCTGAGGAGACCAGGCGAGGAACAGTACTTCTTCTCCCACTCTGGAATCAGAGCTGTGTTCGGCATCTGTGTGGACTTACACGTGGGCTGAGAGGACTCCTCCAGCCACTGGAAAATAGCAGAGCCACACTGCTAAAAAACCTCATGTTTATCAGTCCCTTACAGGGGCGTACAGTGTGCAGCCAGCTCTTAGAGACAGCAGGTGGCTGCTGAGCTCTCCAGGTAGTCCTGTTCATACCATAGTGCTCCCAAAAACCGCACACTTCTGATTTTCCAATTCCTGAGCATCTCAGGAGCTCTCTCTGCTCTGTTCCTCCCTCCTTGCGTTTCCTTGAAATGCTCCACTTGTTATTCAGAGTGTAAATCTAGATTACACAAGGTAATTTCTTCCCTGTAAGTCCTAGTACAAAAATGGAGGGGAACTGAGTAGGGAGTGGGAAGGAGAAAAGAGGTATGGTTGTCCTGGTTTGAGGACAGTATCTCTTCAGCTCCTTGGTACCTAACAGAAAGGCTCCTTGTTTCACAGTGTCGTATCAGCCTAGTCAAGAGCTCTTACACCCTGTGTGAGCAGGGTGGGTGACACTGAAGCCAGCTGTGCCTTCAGCACTACCTGAAGAGTCAGAGCTGCCTTTCCACCTTGTGCACCAGCAGGAAGGTGGGGGATTGGCTGAGCGTGGTCCCCAGCCTGCATCATCTTTCAACTGACAAACAGCATCTTCAGTTTGCAGCAAAACAAACAAAAAAATCCCACCCCTCAGAGGCCTCGAGGGAATAACTCTGAATTTTAGAAATGTTGTGGCTGCTTTCAGTCTCTCCACTTACTCTTCACATTGCCTCCTGTCTGCTGCGGGTCCCAGGCCCAATGTGCCTTTTTCCCAGCCACTGCAGGGCTAGCAAAGCTGGTGGAATTGCACAAAGTAGGAACTGAAGCAGTGGCCAGGAGAAGGAAGCAGAAGCCCTAACGCGTGCCCTCGTAGCAGGGTTTAGCTGGGGAACTCTTTCCCCATAGAGGGTAATCCTGTTAAGTAATGCAGCGCCTTACCTTTCCCTTGCATGCTTGATCCCCACCGTCCCTGCTGTAACTAGCTTTACTGGCTATCAACAGAGAACAGCAGAACCTGCCTCTGTGGGCAACCATTTTCCAAGTGCTTCGTTTGCAGCCTGGAGGCTCAGCCCCCTCTGGGACCACCCCTGCACCCCTTTTTGTTTTCCACAGATTTTTTGCCTCCCTTTTTGGTTCGCTTCCAGCTTGTCCACTGCTTTAAGAGGACAGTCACACAGAGGCTGGAGTACCAGGATGACTACTTACCTCACTCCACATGGGATACACATGCCACGCTACTCTTTTGTCTGATTTCTCTCCTCGGACTGTGGACATCACAGTGAAGCTGTGCTGCCTAATCAATCTGTCCTCACTGCATCCTTGTCTGTTTGGTTATCTCTTCCTAAATCAGTTATTTTACGTCTGATTTTGACAGACTGAGCTGCGTCGCCTGTGAGCTGACACGCTGTAGTTTAAACCTATGCTCTCCTGCACTCTCTTTCCCAGCCTGCTATCAGTCAGTCTACATCAGTGTGTTCTGCACTCCGCCTTCCAGCTCCTTGTTATTACTCGGGTGCACGTACGTGTACACACCATTATTAGTACTTAAAGACCCAGAACGGGAACAGGTCTCAATGCCAGCATCTGTAAGGAATGATCCTGCTGGGGAGCTGATGCAGCTGAGCTCAAGAAAGATGTCAGGAAGCGAGTGTACCCCGCCTCCAGGGGCTAGGGGACAGCCTGCCTTTGTGTAGCACCGGCTGTTCCTAGCATTTCTTTGCAATCCTCACAGAAAGGAAAAGATAAAAGAAGCACGTTTTGCACCTGTCCCAGCAGAACAGTTGATTTAATGCTCCCTCTTTTTCCCAGGGTGTAGCAACCTAGGAATGTGGAATGTGCTCGCTGACTGTGTGCTGGGCTGTGGCTTGTGGCAGGGGTGAGCCTGGCAGTGGGGCTGAGTGCCGGCATGTCCATCTCCGCAGGGCCTCTGTGTTGCTCCTTCCCCAGCAAGCAAAGCACCAGAGGCTGGCATGGAGCCCAAAGCTCCCAGTGGGGCTCCTGCACCAGGATGGGGGTGGAGGAGGGGGGGCACAGTGGCCATGTCAAAGGTCCCAGGGGGACCTGAAAGCTCAGCATCTCTAATGGGGTTTTACACAGAGACACCCATTCCTGGGTCTTTTCTGCGATGTCAGGTGAGGATCAGTATCTGACCCCATCACCCTTTCCAGCAGAGCTTTCTTACCTGAACACTGTTTTCAACCAAAATGTTGAAAAGGGTACAGATAGCAGTGAAATGTCTGCAGCCAAACTGCTCAGCAAGCTGCCAACACTGGTGTAGTTGGTTGGGACCGACTCTGCCTGGCACACCAACCCTGTGAGAAACAGGTCTGAGAGCCACCTGCTTTGCTGGGCTGCTTGTAGGGCTGTCTCTGCAAAGTCAAAACAATATCCTGGAATAAATGCGCATGAGGTGTGAATAAATGAGAACATAAGAATGTGAGTAAATCCATGTTTCATTTTCTTCTGTTATTTTAACCATAATCTTTCTTTGACTTGGTCTGATATCTGTGGCATGTGTGACAAGTCAAATGCCTTAGACTTGCTTCTTCCCACCTTGATGAGTACACAGCACAAAAAATGGGTATGAGCTTTGTGTCTCCCTTTGGCTTCATTAAAAAAATTATAGATCATATTAGGTTGTGCTTTTACTTCCATGAAGGATTTAGCTGTGGGTTTTTTTCCCAGCCAATAAATGCATTTGTACCAACCCCCCAGTTCGGGTCAATTGTCAAACATTTTCTTTTGGTCTCTCTCAGCCATAAGTATCTCAGGTACTTCCAGTTTTGTTCAGTTGAGAGTTTCCTTATAGCTGGAAATATGTCCTCCGATTCGTCAGTTGGTCTGGCCGCACTCTCTCCACTGAGTACCTTCTTTTAGTGAGCCCAGATGTTTGAAATGCCTTTCATCTCATCCTAGTTATTTTTTTTTTGCCTGGTTCAATTACAAACTCTATCTTCTTCCAGATTCTCTTATTATCTATTTGTCTAATTCTTGTATTCCTTAACCAGTCATGGAAGTGTGACTCATTCATAGATTCACAGAATCACAGAATGGTATGTGTTGGAAGGGACCTTTAGAGATCATCTAGTCCAATCCCCCTGCCACAGGCAGGGACATCTGTTTCTAGATCAGGTTGCTCAAAGCTCTGTCCAACTTGGCCTTGAATACTTCCAACGATGGGGCATCCACATCATCCTTTGGTGTCTTTGGTTTTCTTAGGACAGGGTTTCATGGGCAGGTAACAGCAGACCCAAAGTCATTTCATGCACGCCATGTCATTCAGGTGCAAGGCACGTCTAGCCTAGAAGCAGTGTCACTCTGCAGGCAGTACTGTGCCCTAGCTAGCATGTCCTGTCCAACTTGGGGGAAAGCCTGCCATTTGGCTCCGTACCCACCTGACAGAGGATACAACCAAGCTGTGAGTCCTGTACAAAACCTGCATCTTGGCCTGCCTTTATCAGTTCTCTGCACTTGGTACAGCTGGGCCCTCCATTGAACCAGACAGTGTGTGATTTGCCAGGACCAAACATGTGTGAGTGTGTGTCTGTGGAGAGGAGGGGAATTCTGGGCATCTTATTAGGCATTTCAGGACCAAGAGGTTTGTGAAGGTCATTAGAGCAGTGTCCTGCTATTGATACTCTTGCAGGCTACCTCCACGCTTACAGTTGCACAGAAGACAGACAGCTAAGCCTGTCTGAACTGGAGGGCTTTTGCATGTCTTTGAAGGAAGGAGCTTAATTCTTCCCCATGACCTGCTTCAAGCAAAGCTACAGCAACCAAATGGACCACGCTGTGTGAAACACAAAGTCAGGCTAGTGTGAGTCAAACATCCCCCTCTGGTGCTGGAGAGCTCAGCTAAAGAGCGAAACAAAGGCAAATACATCAGCAGCTGAAAGCGGGTGTTCTTTTGCTTTCTTCATGGCAACACCCCAGCGGACTCTGACTGAGATCAGAAAGGAACATATCACCTGGAGGTCCGTGGAGAAGCAAAGAGATGTTGAATCCTGCCACCACTTCCATCATCAAAGGCTTCAGTAGATTTCTTTCCATGTGTTTTTTCATAGCTAGCCTCGGAGAGAGCAACTGTTCAAAAGGGACATTAGGTGTAGCTTCTGTTGGCTGAACCAATTAAAATTACCCTTCAATGTCACAAGGAGCACACACACAAAAGGGAAATTCAAGGACAAAAAGAGAAACAAATAAAGAGTCCCACCTAGGGAAGTGGCTAGTTTACAGGGACTGGTAATGGGACTATACTGCCACACTTCAAGGTCACAAGTTTGACTTCAGATAAGGTTAGCAACCGCTAAGAATTTTTAATGGTGGCTGTTTAGTGGCCTACATGAAGTTAATGGATAGTCTCTTGTAGCCGTTTAACTTAACTAGGTAACTGCTGTATGTTTAGTAAAAAATATCCCCAAATAAAACTATTAAAATTGTTGATGAACTGATGGGTTTGGAAATGAATAACAAAGTTCAGAGATATTTTTTGTAGTGATTTATTGAATGATGATGCATTCACAGCTCTTTGCTCCTGAACTTTTGGTTTTTTTGTTGGAATTGGATCTTAGAGTTTTAGGGCAGAGATGTTGGCAAAGGATGTTTTGTACGTTTGCCACACATCAAAATAAAAAATTTTATTTTCCAGTAAAGCATGGCTACAGTTGCATATGTCTCTAACTATAAATATGCCATAGGATAGCAGCAACATTCAAATGCTGGCCATCTTCTCTATTACAACTTACTGAGAACACCTTGTCTGGAAGGATACAGCTGCTTTATGTTCTATACCTTTAGGTGGGGAGAAGCTAGGGCTCCTGGTGTAGGACTCTGTCTGAACTTGGATGAGTCCTATGGTGCTAAGTTCTGTTTTTGCTGAGCTCACTATATTAAAGTGAAAGTATCAGTAACATTCATTTTTGGTTTTCACCCATATTTTTACGTATTGTAAAATACTTCCCAAACTTCTGCACTGCAGTGAACTTTTTGTTTGTGTGTTTTTAGTCAGCTTTGCGTAACAGAAGTTACACATGCCAATAATATCAGCAACAATGCAAAGACAGACCAAAACCAGACCTGTCAAATCTTTCATTTCTGTAAAGCTGGGTGAAAGAAGAGACTAAAAAGGTTGGTCTCTAGTTTCTTATGATCATATATTTTCATCAACAAGGTACCCAAAATCCATTGTTAACTAAAGCAATAATATCTGGTAACAAAGGTACCTCCTGGGTATCAGTGAGAGGCTTGTAGGATTAGTCAACTCTTGGTTCTTGGAAATGTTTCTATTATTTGCTCTTGGCAACACCGGAAGTAAAACAAAACGGCACTATACTTTGTTGCTGTAGACGCAGTCTTGACACCTTGTCCCATGTACATACCAGGCATCCTGTTTGATCCTGGAGAAGCTGCAGTCCAAAGCTGCTGCTAGTGAGCAGAAAACACACTGGTAGGTGGCAGAGACAGAGGTCACTGGCTGCATTTTGGAAAATGCTGTAGGTTATTTTTGTTTATTGCCTGGAATGGTGCAAGTAGATCAGAATTTAAACCTGGGGACTCTCAGACATTTTCCTCATGACAGCTGTGTCTGTACAGAGAAAATGTTATAATGTGCTTTCTTCTCCTTGGGGAATGGATAATACCCCCTTGGCAACATGAGTGATCACTTAAATGGAACAATAATATTAGGCAAGTGTTTGCAGTTGCCTTTCAGGGCGCGTTAGCATCTGGAAACAAGAGAGGGAAAGGTAAGCATTATATGGGTAAGCAATTAGGAAGATAGGAATGTGGCAGAGGGAGAGCAGCATATTTCAAAGCTGTAGTTATTTTATGAAAGGACTGAGAAAGGTAGGGTCGTTACTTGTTATCTATCTGCAAATGCAAGGAGTACTCTTTGAAATAATGCTGTAATTGCAATTTTCTCATTATCTTTGTTACATTAGAGGAGGGAAAAGAGAGATGGGGGTATAAAGCTTTTCATTTCAGGTTGAAAGCATACCTTTAAGTGAGCAGCTTGGGGAGATCTTTTTCTGTGGGCTACTTATGATGTGACCATTGAATATGAGGTATTTGCCCCTTTCTCCATTGCATAGGCCATTGTCTGAGATAAGACATTAATTTGGCTTAGGGTTTGTGGGAAAACCCCAGCCAGTGACTGTCTCTGTGAATGTCATGCCTGGCTGGCTCTGTGCTCAGTGCCTTCTCCTGGACTGGGAAGCAAATGAACAAGGAGCACAGTTGCCTCCTTGGCATCTCTGTGCGAAATGAGGTCAGAGACCATCTTCATCTGGAGCTAGGGGGAAAGCTCCAGCAGGAATAAGGTGTCTTGTATAGCAAGTCCTGGACCCAGACATTGTCATTCAGCTCAGAAAGAGTCCCTGCAAGACTCCCACTAACATTAACAATTTGCCCCTTGCTTTAAGTGAAGGCTTTTGGGATCTGTGAGGTCCTGGCCTAGAGCTTTTGTGGTCAGATGAGAGAGCTGGGCTCCGGCCTGCTTCATGCCATGCTGTCCCCTGCAGAACTGTGGGCTTTAGCTCGCTCTGTTGAGCAGACCTGAGTACCTGGTAGCTCCCCATGAGCCTTGCTGGCTGCTGCGTACCTCAGATTTTCACCCATGCCAAATTCACAGTGGCTCCTCACCATGAGGCCCAAGTGCCACTGCCCTGCTCTCCACGGTGGTACCTCCCCTTGGACAAGGGCATGAAAGGATGATTGTCTCCAGCAACACACAGAGGAGGATTGGAGCACTAATCACATGGTAGTTGAAGAAGGAAATTACTATTATGATGCCAAAGCAAGCAGCTAAAATATGAAAGTCAAGCAACTCAGTCACATTAGAGTTTGACATAAGGACAGGATGGTGCCAATCAAACACGATTCCTTTTTTTTTTTCCTTGGTGGTTCTAATTTTTTCCTGCCTTTCGCATCTTTTTGCTTGGAAACATAAGCTGTTTTGAAGGTCAAAGCTCTAAGAGGCAGAACTGGTAGTGAAATCTCAAATAATTTCAGAGTGATGCTTTGTTGCCCACTCCTAATGCTAAGAACTCTTGATGTAAAAAATCCAAAGTCACAGTTCAAGCATCCGTCGGAGGTTCAATTTGTCCTCTGGTGATTTTGTTTCTCAGGATTCTTATCTGCATGTACTCATATTTGCATATTGTTTTATGCATCCAAAAGAGCTAACTTCCTCCCTTTTCTTCCTCCCTGGATGAATGCCATGGTTTTATGTGGGCATGAGTGACACTTGTGACAGATGAGCTGACAAAACATGGCAAAATCATGGGAGTCTGCAACACCAACAGTCATGTTGGTATTTCCATGTCCCTGCTGAGGATGGGAGATATTTTGCCATCACTCTTCCTACGTATACAGTCTTAATGCATTCAAAAGGGCTAAACTTCTAGTGAAGTGGTCTTCAAGTGTTGTGTTGTCATGACAGGGAGAAGCTGGAGTCAGTTCTCATACCCCATGGAGCCTGTAGCAGAACTACAGTACGGCCTTTTTCAAATACTGCTACCTAGCTGGAGAGACCGTTTTCCTAAATGACTTGCAATTGCAAACAAAATGGCCTTTTCCCTGTACTGTCAGGATAAATTCCGGCAATCCATACCATACCTTTCTCTGTGCTCGTCTGCTAGCTACACAGAAAGTGCTACGCAACCATGCATTATTCATTACTCTTAATTAAAATGTAAATTTATTATCAACCTTTTTGGGTAATTAAAGCACCATTGTAGGAATAAGTTTAAGTTCTGTATCTGGAGTTCCTTTCGCTAAAATAAACACATGACGCTTTATGCTCTTTGAAGTGGTGCAATTGATTG
Source organism: Burhinus bistriatus (assembly GCA_013397275.1). Taxonomy (NCBI): domain Eukaryota; kingdom Metazoa; phylum Chordata; class Aves; order Charadriiformes; family Burhinidae; genus Burhinus; species Burhinus bistriatus. The sequence goes on along the minus strand of VYXH01012561.1, from coordinate 218,564 downwards.
CTGAGTGGGACAGAACTGAACTTCTAGGGAGGTCAATCAGTCGGTGTGTGTCTAATATTCAACAGAGTATGAATCCACTTTGCTATAAAGTGAGCTGGCTTACTCTCTGTGGTGTTAGATGCCTGCATTTCAGACTTGGCACAGACAGGAAGGAATATTTATAGGTATATTTCTCCACCCCCCAAAAAAATCTAGACTATTTTATTGGCCTCAAGCTGTTCTTCAGAAGCCTTCAGAAGGACGTTTGATGGATTGCTGTGCTTACTGTAAACATTCGACTTACCAGAGCGTCTTGCAGGTTCGGCTTCATTCTTTGTAGACCTGGAAGCTTCACATGCAGTTGGCTATCCATTAAATGAATGATTAAGTACATGAAAAAAAAAGTATATTCTATAAGGACAGGGTAATAACAGCAGGGGACTTAGTTGTAATTGTTAGCATTTCCCCCCTCCTCCCTCAAAGCAATAAAATCCTTAAATTAAAAAAAGGATGTAGAGAAGGTGCTCTTGGAGTTGTGGATGAAGTGCAAGAAGCTCTTCATGAAAGCAAACTGGGGCTACGCATGGGTAGAGAGAGGGAGAAAATTCCCAGCTCCACTGTACAAAGAGTCATAGGGATTAGGAGTATCTCACCAGCAGGCTTTTGATTACTTTTGCCCTCTAACAAAAACATGACTTCTCCTCTGCCTATGTCCTGTCTCTCCCTCCTGTGGACAGACATACAGAAGGTCATTTCAACTCTTGGGGAGAGCTTGATACTGAACAGAAGTTTCTCGGACATGAAAGGAAAATGCTTTGCTTTGCCATTCCCCGAAGTCACATTATTCTTATGTTCATGCTACACATGGCTCCCTTGGAAGGTCTGGGATTCATTACCTGCCTTCTGCCCTAACCTTCTGGCTTCAGAAATACGCAGACAATTTCAAGATTAGCTCCCACAGCCAAACTGTGACATGAAACCGCAGTTGGCCAAGAGGCAAACAGGTTGTGTGCATGGCGCATGCTCTGGGCGTCCCCCAGCCCATCCCTGCCCCAGAAGCCCTGCCCAGTGCCAGCAGCCCTTGGCCAAGCAGGATGAGGAGAGCCAGGGCAGGAACAGGCCACCAGCTGCCTATTGAGTACCTTGCTGGTTTGCAGCACAGGAGCAATTTTTGCAGCACTGGAGGAGCCAGCTTGCGGCCATCCCCAGTTTGCAGTGGACTGGAGGCAGCAGTCTGACATTTATTTTCTAGGCCATGTTTTGACAGAGTCCCAGGAGCCCTATTTAAATTAGGTTTTCTGTCATTGTCCTTTGCAGTGCATGCCACAGGATGGGGGATCTGCAAGAGGTCCTCTGCAGCAGGAGACATCCAGAGCTTCCTGGGAGCCCCCTGCCTCCTCTCAGTCTCACCCAGGTCTCAGGTTTTGGGCAGCCGAGAGAGGGTCCGAGCAGACTTTTTGGGGCATGTGTGTACGCAAGGGTGTTTGGGGCAGGGGGAGGAATGGCATGTCAGCAGCGGGGCCCTCGCTCAATGTCAGAGGCTCGTTTGAAAGTCGGTCGCTGAAGCGGTCTGACGTCAGCTCTGTCGCTGTAGGAAGTATCAAGTTAAACTGATAATTATCTACAGCACGTGTACAAATTATGAACCTTTTGATGTTCAGGCTCATATGTTTTGAGTTAGCCAGCACATCTTAATCAGATTTTCTTTCCTTTTTAAATGAAAATTCGAAGCTCTCTTATCTCCCGTTCCCTTCCCCTCCTTTGAACTTTTACTTCACTGAAATTTTCACAGACGCAGCCTTTCCTCAGCTAAGTCGCACCAGCTCCCTTCCACAAAGCCAGCTCAGCAAGGTAAAATGGCAGGTGCTGTTGGATTTGCAGTAATAGGTTTGATACGGCTCAAAAACAAGGAGCTCTTTGTCTGTCACTGCTTTTCTTTCTGCAATATTGAAATGTATTTATCAATGGCACTGGGTAGTGGAAGGGGGAGAAAGAAAGAGGAGAAAAAAGGCCCTCAAAAGAGGCTCTGGTTAGTTCAATAAAAGCCTGGCTATTATGCCTTCCTTGAGCATGAGCGATTTCCTCGCTGGTGCAGGGAGTCTCCAGAAAGCAAACCCTAAAACTCATCGGCTCTGCTTGCAAAATTCAGTGTCTTTGTCCTAACCACAAACACTTCACCAGCACCCCACCCGCCACAAAACACAATAGCTTGTTCCTTCTACAGCTCTCCAAGTTTTTCACAGATATTAGTCAACGTTTTCGTATTATTATTACAGCTTTACTTTATTACTCTCCATTTCTAATAAAAATAAAACACTCATGCTGGTTTGGCCCAGTTGTTTTTTTTTTTTTTTTTTTTTTTTTTTTTTTTAACCCAATTTTTTNTTTTTTTTTTTTTGTATTTATAACCCAATCTGTTTTAATAGCTGCATTTATGACTGAATTGAGGAAAAAAAAGGGTGTATTTGGCTTGTTTCAGAATTGTTTCTGAAATGTTATTTCATCACTTTTAATGGCCTGCATCTCCCTGGGGATTCACGTGTTGGTCAGCATTAGCTGACCTTGCTATAGTTTGGTCCAGGATAGCAAGCTTTCCCGCTGCAGCATGCTGCAACTCCCCTGTGCTTGTCCCTCTGCCACTTGTATCATGCATGTAGTCATCTGTTCCCTTCCTTCCCTTCATGAGACTGGACGGGATCTCCACAGCCACTGAACTCAGGTCTCAGCTACGGTCATGACTGTCCCCTACCATCCTTTCCATAAACTTTGTGAGCTCCAAAGTTAGGGATTTGCTTCCCCCCGCTGCCAGGAGGCACCTGCCAGCCTTCGAGGCTAGTGCCTGCAATGGCCACCCCTATCACTGTGATGGCACCTTCTCCCTGGTCCTAGCCTCAGGCTGGCATGTGCCACTCTGCTCTGCAGGATGTGGAGTGGCTGCAGGTCAGGTCCTGCCCAGTGCCCGTCCTGAGGTCTCCGCAGTCCTCACGAGCCATTCACATGGTCTGGGAGAGGCCCAGGCAGAGTCCCAGCATCTGGGGGACAGTGGCCAAGCACATGCAATGGCTTGGTGGGATTATCTCACAGCCATGCTGGAGTAATCCCTTAGGTGGATTACTCCCAAAGCCACAGTGAGAGCGTGCCATTTCAAGAGTCTCAGACAAAGTGCTCACGGGGCTGTTTCTCTGTCTGCCCACGGATAGCCGAAGGGTTAGTTAAAAGCCAAGTGTTGCTCAGCCTCCTGAAGACCCGCAGTGCACGCCTGCCCTTTGCTGGGGGGAAGGAGAGGCTGATTTTTGGAGCTGAGAAGATCTTTGACAGCATGGCTGCATTTCATAAGGTTCTGAACAACGTTGTCAAGGGAGCAGGCAGTGAGCTGACAACTTTTGGGTCAGTCCCAGAACAGCTTGCCAGGGAAGCCTATCAAGCCCCAGTAATCGGGTTTGATTTAAATCTTTCTCCTTCTCATCACCCTTTCTGGATTAAGTCATCTCCACTGAATAAGAGAGAGAGGCTGCCTTGGAAGAGGCACAGCCATGCTCTTGCACAGGTGTTGGGGAGAGGAAGGAAAGGGCAGGCGAGTCACCGTCACTGTTGGATCTTATCATCTCCATCCCAATTTTGCTGCTCCATTGGAGTCACAAGATGACAATAATTTAGAAAGTAGCAGCTTTTGAACCTACTTATTCTCTGACGATCAGCTGTATAGTTAATGTATAAAGCCTTTTCCACGGGCGCTCGGGAGGTGTGCTGGCTGCAGTGGGGTTTGTGACACCCTGCAAACCCTGACACTTTGGTACCGAGGGAGGCCATTTCACAGGGTATTTTTCTTCATTTCACCCACTGTTTCTCACACTGAAAAAATGCAGCTCTTTACCTGAGGCTACAAGCTAGCACAGGCTTCCCTTGTGAGTAAGCAGCACCCTGGTTTGCAGTACAATGCTTTCTGTGTGCTGCAAGGGCAGGAGTACATGGGGGAGCTGGCAGGGTAACCTAGTCCTGGTCTGTTCTTTCAGCGTGTCCCACTGCTGTGAGGGAAGAGAAAACGTCAGCACAGTGTTGCCTTGCTCACAGCCTCGGAGTAGCAGGAGGGTCAGTGGGAAAGGTTATCGCAGCAAAGAGAAACGGATGGCAAAAGCCAGCTGAAAAAGTCAATAAGCACCACCTCTGCAGTTGGAACCACTCAGAGAAGAGCGGTCTTGTGGCATCAAGGTGAAAGAAAGGGGATCTAAACTGTCCAGGTCTTGTGGAGGGAATGGGGAAAAATGGAGGCTTTCTTTGCAACATGTAGGAGAAGGGGAGGGTTTTTTCTCCCCAGCTCAGTGCTCACCCCGTGAGTGTGAGAAGGAGGAGGTCGCTGTATGCGATGCATGTGATCTTGCAGAGTAAGAAGGATCACTGAACGGGTGACGCAGGAAAAGGAGGATTACTCTGCATGTGATGGCAGAAGGAGGATGGAGGAGCATTCTTGCAAAGGGTGTAAGGATGGGGATTACTAAGGGATTTTCTTGGGGATCTAGGTATAACGAAGAAACTCCACCCTCTACCTTACAAAGGGCAAGTGAAGGGTCATCAGACGCCACCTCATGTATGTTAAAGACGTAATGGCTTTCTGTCATCCTTTGAAGTACTTGCTGCTTACCCAGTTGACCTAACTATTGCCAGGTTTCACTGACTTTTGGAGAACCAATGCCATTTCCAAATCTCTAGTTGAAAAGAAGAAAATAAGGCCATCTTTGTGTAAGGTAAGTGTCTGTCTCTGCTGGAACAACTTAAACAGTTTAGCCACTTCCTCCTCTATAGTCAAAATGCAACTTCCCATCCACACAAGATTTCATAAACAGAAATGTGAGCAGTACATAGAGGCTGAAACACCTCAGTGCAAGAGGCTCTAAAACCTGCTGAGTTAATGGGAAGATGCTTCCATTCGTTTGAGTGGGAGTCCTTCAAATGCACTAAAGAGACCAGAAGCGATGCCCTTTTGTGCTTATGCACTTTCAGGCCACTGTTGCCACTTTGTAACAAGCTGAAAAATTCACAAATTTGCATATTCACAAAAATAAGAGAATTATGTTTTTTTGGGGCCATACCCAGCAGGATCACATCTCCAGTGGCAGGAGAAAGTGAGGTGGGAAATTCACTGTAACTGTGACAGTGACTTCTTTAATAGTAGTAACAAACTTCTACAGCTGGAAGAGGAAGGCTAAAGTCTGGCTGCAAGTGAGTCTTTAGAAGCAGCAGCCTCTGTGAACAGTCCAGCAAAAATGGTTGAGTTTTGGCTGAGTTATGAAGTTTTGACAATGAATAATTGCTGTTGTTTACCCAACACCCACGCACAAACCATAAACGTTCGGCTCTTTGACCTTAGCCATGACCACAGAGATCTGCAATAGATGCTCTTCATGTCCTCTCTGTTACACCGAGGTCTTCCAGCTGTCTCAGCACGGCTGGTCTGGGCAAGGGAGAGAAGCGCTGCAAGTGATACCAATGGCAGGAATAGTGATAAACTCAGCTCAAGGCGGGGAAGCAAAGCTGGCAAGGGGCCAGACTGCAAGAAACACAAGGGAAAACCAAGACCCGAGGAAGAGAAGAGGACAAAGACGAGAACTGAAAGGATAATTGCAGGCAGGGAGACTAAGCTGTTTGCTAAAGCAGAGGTAAGAGCAGCCTTTTTGTTGTACATACAGTTTGCTGTCTGTACATCCTTTCATAGAGGACATAGCACAATGCATGTGACGACAGTTGTACTGGCAGAGCAAGAAACAGAAAATTAGCAAACACTGAAGGGGAATTACCAATAGAGGGTCAAATACCAGGAGGGAAAGAATGGGCAAAACAAGCTAGGAGAAAAAGAGAATAGCTGCAATTAAAATAAAAAAGCTTTAACAGAAAAAAAAAAAGTTACATTCTTCATAAGGGTAAGGCTTATTTTCCCCAGTGCTTTCCCTTGTCCCCATTGTATGTCTTCTTTCACATTCCGCCCAGTCTTTGTTCTTCCCTGCACCCAGCTCTCCCCCTTTCCAAGCCCCAGCCCTTGCCTGAAGTCCCTCACTGTGCCCTGCTTACCCTTTCCACTCTGGCTCCTTATCCAGCATCCCCTCCGTCATTGTCCATCCTTCCTTCCTGCTCCCCCAGCCTCCTCCAGCCCAGCACCTCCACCCACCCCAGGCCATGTCCCTGCCAGGAGCTACCCCTGCCTGCTCTGCCTTGTTTCCCAAGAGCTGGTCCATGTCCCTGCTGCTCTGGCCTTTCCTCCTCAGCCCCTGTCCGGCTCCTGCAAAACCTCCCAATCCTTTGTGCCTTTGGGTTTCCAAACTGAGGCTGCTGGGAATATGGGGGGTGTTTTCCCTGTTGCACAGAGCTGCAGAAACCTAGGTCTGCTGGTATGCGGTGCTCTAGGCGGGAGTTCAACACCCTTATTCCTTTGGGTGTACCTGTCGCTGCAGTGATTGACACCTGCCAGTATGACTGACTTGGAGGAAGATGGCCATCACCTGCGCTGCCAGCTCCACTACCTGCTGTAGCAGCACGTGGCTTTCCCTTGGAGGCATCCATGCCAAGCCTCAGCCAAGCTAGAACCCACGCTACGTCTCTTCCCGAACCATGGGCGGATACTGCCTGTGTGTCTGTCCTTGGCCCAGCGGGCAGCAGCCAGTCGCTCCCCCCTTGGCCCCTGCAGGGAGCCATGGAGCAGGGGTGCAGGGCTCAGCCCTGCGTGGAGGCGGCTCCAATCCCGCCATCCCTGCAGCCAAAAGTGGAGATAGCTGCCTCCCAACTCACAGGCCACTTTTTGCATGGAGCCCAGGGACCCTGCATCAGGCAGGGGTCCTGGCAAAGCACTTGCCCCCCACTTCCCTCCGGGTGCTGGTGGAAGGGGCACAGTGGCCCCAAGGACCCTCCTCCCCATGGTGCAGCAGCACAGGGCACGCCAGGACAGGCAGGGAGCTCTGTGGTGGCAGGGGGTGAGGTGCCAGCGGCACAGATGACAGTAGGATTATCCCTCTGCCTGCCAGCAAGGGTGAAACTGGACAGCCGGGAAGCAAAGTGAACCCTGACCGGTGGCCACCGCTGTAGCGGGCGAGCGTGCTTATTTTTAAAACTAAGCAGGAAGGAAAAGTACTGTGCCCACATGTCTTGCAGATGAGGTGCTGCCCAGGTCCAAGCTGTGTTTTGGGACCCCGAGAGTGTCAATTTACTGTTTCACAGTATTACCCACCTGAGACCGAGCAGATCAGGATTTACTCTCCTTTTACTCCTCCTCTGCTTCCCCTCACAGAGCAACTGCCCTCCACCACTGCCTGTGGGAGAGGGAAGGTCAGAGCAGCCGAGCACCTCTTTCCCGCAGCTGTGGTGGCTGGATAGGAACCAGGGGAGGGGTTTCAAAAAGCAGCCAGGAGAGAAATGGGCCATTCCTTCCATCCTCATTGCTTGTGAGAAAAACCAAGGGCAGGTCCATAGCACGGCATGGTGGGACCTGGGCAGGAGGAAGCCCAGCAGGAGTGACCACCTGAGCACTACCTGGCTCTCCAGCAGGCTTGGCAATGAGCTCTCTGTTGCCGCAGCTCTGCTGCAGCTCATACCCGGTTTAACACCAGCCTGGGTATGTATTAGTCCTTCAGATGTAGCACAAAAAATCCAGCTAAGGTAAAGCAACTTTCATTTGCAGCCCCGGATAAAATACCTGCCTTAGCCAATTTGCAAGAGGGTCTGCATGGGAGGGTATGGCTTTCCTTCACTTCTGCCAATTGACTAGAAGCAAACAGAAGTCTCTTTAGGTGCTGGTACCATGAATAGCAGAGATACAAGGAGAGGGAAGCCTAAGCCCCCACTGGCCTCTTTTTGTTTACCCCTAAAAAGAAACTCTCGCCCTTCAGGCTGTAAGCAGACTCTTATGTCAAAGGACCAAAACCCACAAGCCAAACAAATCTCAGGTGACAGCTACAATAACATTTCTGTGTGAGGATGCGCTCCAGTGTTTGGCGGACAAGGTTAGATAAATAGGTAATTCTGTTAACAGTAAGAAGTGTAGGTAATTTGTTGTGGGAATTTGGGATTGTAGCCACAGTGGCTAGAACAGAGACTCTGAACCATCCCTGCTTAATTAGAAACACAGCTCGGTTTTGTCGAGGCAGGTAGCTTCTCTGATGTCTGCTAATAGACTAAATTGCATTTGTTTAGACTGGATTTTTGGCCTCCCTGACTGCTGGGAATAAGAACTAGACTGGGCCCTGCCATAAGCAGCTATCTCTCCCAGGAACTCATTCAGGGACTAGAGCTGTTGCAGCCTGCCAGCATGCTCTGGCTGCTGGGCATGTATTTCCTGTTACAGATTTCTCATTAATCACCCTTAGCCAGAACTTGGTCTGATCCCATATCTTGGTCCCACATCTTGATCCCACAGCCTGGGGAGGACCACACAACTCTGGGAAAATCAAGGTGTGCAGCCTGTTTAAAGGTCTTTGCTCCAGCTGCCCAAGCATAAGCACTGGCACCTTCAAAAGAGTACCTGTGTCTTAATAAAGAGAAAACAACAAAGAAAATGGCAGATGCTGGAGCATTGCTCTGTACTGCATCCCACTGAGGTGTGTCCCATGCTGTCACAGGCGTTTCTGATGAAAAATTGAAGCAGCAACTGAAGCTGAAGTGATGAAGTGAAAACACCTGCCTGTTGAGAAAAGTTAAAGCACCCAGACTTACCTGCGAGGCATTTGGGGCCAGGGTCATTTATTTCCCTGGCTGCCCGCTGGGTTGCCCTTCTTCTGCAAGACTGCTGCCTTTGAGGTGCTCGGTGCCTGCTGGCTCTGCAGCTCTCCTGGCTCTAGCTGGCCCAAGGCAAAAAGAAAGAAATGGGGAGATTTCAGAAATTTGCCTCCCCTGGTCTGAGAGCATCTGACAAAAATCAGCTGCAGAGCCAGGAACTAGACATTTCCCTCAGCTCTCTCGTTTCCTTTAGCTACTGTGTTGAGTGATGTTATTAGACTTGTTGCTCCCAAAAGCATCACTTTTAGGACCAACTCCAGAACGACTGCGAAATAAAGGCAGCTTATGATCCAGGCATAATTCCTAAGGTTTTTAACCCTATCAGAGTTGTTGAATAATGAGAGTGAGAGGCAGAAACCATCTGGAACAAATTCTTCAGCCTCTGGCATGCAATGTTTTGATACTCCCCTGTGACCTTAAAGCCTGTCCAGAGCTACTTCACCTACCCAAAGCCCAGATGTCCTTACGGGTGGGAAAGCTGTACCTTCCTAGTGCAGCTGAACAGCCCTGCTTCACGGGAAGAGATTTTAGAAGAGGTGCAGACCCGGTCCATTGGCAAGGTTTTCAGTCCAAGGGCTTCATGGGATGTTCTCTTCACTTTTTGCCAGGGATTGTGCACAAAAACACTGAGAAATCTCTTGGTCTCCAGATACTGTCCAGGAAAATTATAAAGGCTCAGTCTAAAGTGGGTCCAGGGGAAAACCATGCTAACAACCACTCAACAAGGCTGAACGTCCTTGGCAGCTATTAATTATTATCAGTCTTTTACTTCGGTGAAGTGTGTGAGAGGCTTTCAGATGTAGCATTCCACAATCCCCGCATAAGCTGTTATTGATTTGGCACAAAAAAACATGGGTGATAAGTTTGTGTTTGGAGTGGGCTGGAAGGACATGAATAAAACCCTACAGTCAGGAAAGTATGTGCTTGTTTTGAAGGATGTGTTACTTTTTGCTTGTTCAATTTAACCATTCCTTCCCGTCAAGGTCTCTTTCCCACTTTTGGGAGGTGATTGATTGATGGAGTGGAAGCTTACTTTTGACGTATTTCATAGAGGAAACTAGAATTAGTGGTTACTGCATGCTGGCAAAGCATTTATGGATTTAGATTCAGTCCTTTTATAACCATTCTCTGAGAGCCCTTGACAAAGTTTGTCCTGTATACTTTTCCATTGGTTCCCAGGATCCTTAGTGGTGGGATAGAAACATGCTGACAGCTGTACAGAAATGCATGAGGCTGTTGGATCCCTAATAGGACAAAAAGCAGGGATCTTAATATCTGTTATCCTGAAGATCCTTGGTCTTTGGCACCATGGTATGTCTCACAGTTTCCTAGCATGGTGGAAAATTGAGCCACCTCATTTACACAATAGCCTAAACCAACCTTGTGATTTGCCTTTAATTTGCAGTTTGCCTCCCGCTCTCCCCTTCTTCTTTCCCTCCTCCTTTTGTATTCCTCATTCGCACTGTAATCAGAGGTGGGTTGACATAACGCAACTGTGATTCAGGTTTCAATAACTGCCACCATCTGTGATGAATCAGAGGAAGATGCAGCAGGGAGGAATGGCTCAAAAGGAGGTGATTTTCCCTTTAGAAATTTTAAGCATGAGGGATTCACACAGCCTACTTCAGGCAATCAGCTGGGGTGCCTGTACATTTAGGGGGGCAAGCTCCCTGAGTAGCTGATGGACAGAAGCAGATACCTCCAGATGTGATTGAAAGCTGCTGTGCAAGATAGTTAAGGTTGCAAGATAGGAAACCTGCTCATCCTTGTCCCTGGAACTGGCCTGGTCCATCACACGCACATCACACAAAGACAATGTCTACGCTAACAAATTGATTCGTACCAGGGAATATCCCTAGGCACTGGCTGCTGCTGGTACATCCCTGCTGCTGGTGTGTCCACACCATCAGGATGGTCCCTGACATGCTTTTGGCCTGGATCCACTGAGATTCTCCCCAGAAATTCTCGCAGGTGGGCTGGGAGTCGGTGGGAGCCAGTGGCCATTGGGCATTTTGCAGAGGCCGTGCTGAGTTACGGAGCGAACCAGCCTGGCTGTGGGCTGCTCCCTGCCAGCTGGCTGGGGAAGGGTCTCAGGGAAGTTTAATATCGTAGAGCAGGCACAGCCTATTTCTCTGGGGTTTCTCTTCGCTTTCTTCCTCTCCTGTGCCAGAAGAGCCCGGCACATGCCCAGCAGATGGCACTCCACCATGGTTTTACACTGAAAAGCCCCTCATAAATAACCTGGCCCATCTCTGGGGGAGCAGGGTGGTGGGCCAGGGCTGCCCTGCTCATTGGGACCTGCAGGGAGCCAGCTGCTGCGGTCATGCCCGGGGAAAGCCATGCTAAGTCTGGGCATGCATTTCGAGGAGTTTGAATAAAATTACTTCATTCATATACATATGCATATATATATTTATGCATAGCTACCTACCTCTCTCTATATGTGGGTATATCTGACGGGTGCAAACCTGCTAGCCGTTGTAAGAACACCTTCAGGGCACGAAGGGCCAGCAAGGGCAGAGGGTGCTCAGCATTTGGGAAGGTCCAGGGGTGGCTGTGTACTTGCAATATGGTAACACTCGCAGGCTCCAAGCTTTGTCATACCAGGCCTTGTGCACAACCACCACGAGGGACAGGCCCAGATTTTGGTCCGCACTGCCGTGGGAGGACAGCACTGCTCTGTGCAACCTGCAGCTGCCACCCAGGTCCGTCTGCCACACCAGCTCCATCTCAGCACCCATTGCTTTAGCTGCAGAGCCAGCTCTTTCTTTTTCTTTTCCCAACTTTATGAATCAGTGCTCCCTCCGCCAGAAAGTATGGCTCAGCACATCTCCTTGTCAAATTTTGAGTCAAGAAGTTAAGTTCTTCATCTGCTAGTCTTCCAGAGATCGCCTTGGCAGCGCACGACAGGATTATTTTTACGATCGCTAGAAAATGTTAAAAAACAAAGGCAGGCCTGCCAAATTTGCTCCAGTGAACAGTAAGCCTTGGCTGTGTGAGTTTAGTCATTCTTTTCTGAGCTAATTCCCTCAGATAACTCTCCCTTTTTGTCACTTCTGCTGGCTTTTCACCCAACTCCATGCAGCGACAGATGCTTGCAAGGACAAAGTTGCTGCCTCCCCTGGTGCTAGATGAAGGCCAAAGCTCAGCTGTTCTCACCTCCTGCGGATGGTCGAGCTCCTTGGTGAGCTGGGGTATTACTTTTTTGCCGTAAGCAAACTGACAGCTTTGGGCTTGGAAAACAGAAAAGTTGCTTCTTGGCAGCAAACAGCTGCTCCCGGAGTCAGCGTCGGCACACAGGCTCCTGTGCGAGGCTCCTCGCCTGAAACAGGAGTGGGCTCGGGGAAGATAATGTGGCATTACCGGACCGCTGAGCCAACAACCGCAGCTTCCTACAGAGCATTTTAACTTTCCCTAAGTGGCTTTGGATTTCGTCTGCCTCCTTTTTTCCCCTCTGTTCAAAAATGTTCAGACTGGTGAAAATTTGTGCTGCACCTTTGAAACAGTTGCTTCCGTGATCCTGACCTCTCTTAAGGACACAAGATGACCAGAAATAAGTAATTTCTTAATTCTGTTGCATGCAAGCATCTTCTTTTCACTTTTAAATGCAGTTTTGAGTGGTTTCATGCACAAAAGGGCAATTATTAGGGTATTGGTGTCTTTTGTCTTCTAGGATAAGTGACACTGCTTAGCACTGGTATGTCTAAGATGGTAAGTACCAGAGCTCGAGCCTTGAACCTGTGTCAGAGGAGAAATACATCTATTGACATCAGCAGAAGCAGGCCTTGCGTTATTTAATAAGGAGCTTATGAGTTCATTGTTGCTGCAGCTTAGGTCCAGGTCTGCGCACGGAACTCTTGCAGGTGGCTACACTGGAAAGCTAGGGAGCAGAGTACCTCCCCGGAAGGATTCACAGCACTACCCCATCAGCATCGCTGGAGCTGCGAGCTTGCCGTCTCCTCTGCAAGCACCTCCAGGGGGGATGTTTCTGCTAACAGGGCTGTACAAATGGGCTGTTTCCCCAGCTAGAGCAAACCCCTGAGCTGGGCAGTGTGTGCCCTACTCTCTGCTCGGTCATCCTTTTATTCCCCTCTCCCTGGGCTGAGGAGTACTGGGCAATCAGGATTTACCACCTCCAGTCACAGGCAGCAAAACCATGCCCTGCACAACCTGAACTGGCAGCTGCAGGTATCTAGTATTGGAGGGAAAAGGGCAGCAGGGAAGACGAAAGACCAAGGGAGAGAGACAACCCCACCACACGCTCTGAATCTACTTCTTCTTTCCTGGAAGAGCTGCCACAAGCACTGGGATCTCTCCTTTGCTCTCAGAAAGTTGGTGGCTCACGCCTGTCAGTTTGTAAGGTCCATGAGTAGCTCTGAGAGCATCTCAGAAGGTGAAATCCCTTCCCTCCCCTCTCTCCCACTCAGGTCCTTGCTGTTTGTAGTCTGGTCTGCTGTGCTGGAGCTGGAGCTGGTGCATGCCGGCTATGGTCTGTCCCTGTCTGTCCCAGCCAGCAAAGTTCACCTCTCCTCCCCATAACAGGCAGATATTGGCGTTTGGCTGCTTCCTTGGCTCTTTCCATCACAGACCTCATTTCAGCTACCTCTCAACTTCAGCAGAAGTGAACAGTTTGCACTGAAATTGCCCACGCTTGATATCCCTTCAGGGTTTCAGTCAAAACCTTTCCAGTGTTTCCAATGGAAACAAGCAGCCATGCTGGGAAGAGAAAGGCTAAGAAATGGAGGGGCTGGAGGAGGAGGCTGGGCATGGAGGGAGAGAGGGTTGCAAAAAGCAGAGAAGCGGGTGTAGGTGCTACAGTCTTGACTGTGCATCATGCTTCAGCTCCTCCCATGAGTGTGGAAAAGTGGAGAGAGGTGATGCAGGAGAAGGCAGAGAAGCTTCAGCCCCAGCCCACCTCACCTGAGGAGACATCTCCTTGCCACAGTCCTGGAGGCAAAGTCACCAGTGCTGCATGGAGCTGGGGCAGGAGAGAAGCTACTGAGCTGTCCAAGAGCCAGCATTACGGCCTGTTCTCTCCCGCTTTTGCAGCTGTGTGTGGTGGGGCCACCCCCAGACACGATGGGAGGTTGGGACGTGGCTCCTTCTACTAGTAATCCTGGGTGGCACATAGCTATGGCTAATTACGTGGGGCTTGCAGAGTACAGAATTTGAGGTATTTTCTCCTCCCTGGGTCTGTTCCAGTCTGGATTCGCATGCACACAGCGCTGACCTCAGGGCTTTGATCAGTGAAAGCAGCAGCAAGTATGCAATTCCCCTTCCACAGAGTAAAGGATAGGTATGGGTCATGTACCGCCAAAAAAGGTGTCTTCTTCAGGCTGCTCCTCCTTCTGCTGGGTCTGTATTGTTGGCAAGAATCTCACGGGACATCTGCCTGCAATGGGAGGGAGAAAGTGACTGTTATTATGCATGTGGTACCCTTGAAAGTTGTCATAGCAAATAAATGAGCGCAGAGAAACAGCCCTCATTGCTGGGAGGAAAGCCTGCAAATCAGGTCAGTTTAAAGCAAGAGCATATACTTCTCTGGTGGGTGCGGCTTTCCTCGTGACATAACTGTTCTGTGGGTATATAAAGACCTTCATCTGCAGGACTGTAATTTCAGCATCTTTCATTGGAAGTTACATTTCTGCTTAAAGTTAGAAAAATGAGACACTGCTGTTGGTTCAGATAGTGGCAAAAGACTGAAGCAAGCATCTATGGGATTTTTTTCCCCTGTAGGGTGTGAAGGAAAAGGGGCTCGTTCTGCATCATCCAACTGACCCAAAGTGTCCAAAACCTGAGAGAAAGAAGAAAAGGGAAATTGGTTATATACTAATCTTTTGTTCTTGCCATTTCCACCAGCTCACTTACAAACCTAATGAAAAAGCTGTACTTCCATCCCAGGCTGCGATGCCAGTACTGGGTATTGCTATGATAAGCAGTTCCCAATTTAACTGAAAGAGAGGACACAATAGCACAGAGACAAAGCGACAAAATGTGCATTTTTTACTTAAGCATTTCATTCCTGCAATTCTTCTCGCTTGTTTTGGGTTGTTTTTTTTTCCAACTCTCCCCTTTTAAATTTTACCTCGGAGCTGGAGGGCTGGCTCAGCCCAGCCATCCATAGCTGCTGTAGGCACGCACGAACGCCAGCCGGGTGAACCCCGCCTAGCTTTGAAACGCATTTGTGCTAAAACTGTAAATTCTAAGGCCTCTCCCATCCCACCATCCTCCAATATCACCCCTCACTGTGCACCCACAGAAACTCTTCATCTTTCCAGACCCCTTGGGCTCGACCGGGCACTGAAGGCTCTGAATGCTGGTGTCCCGATTTCCAGCGCAGCCAGCTGCCCTCGCCACGCGGGCAGGGAGCAGCCCGGCTGCAGAAAGCGATAAGCCGTCGGCCGGTGCGGCGTTTATCTCCCCAGCAGCGGTGGCGGCAGCCGGCAAGAACAGTGTGTCCTTGACCCAGGCAGGCGCTGGGCACGCCGGGCTGCCTGCAGCCCAGCTGGGGACCGCTATCTCAAATGCCATGTCCCATGGGAGCAGCAGGAGCGTTCCCCCCCGGGAGCGAAGGGGCTTCAGCCCCCAGTCAGCAGCCACCCGTCTGGGTCAGCGTTTGGGGTGCTGCCACCTCACCTCCCTGACACCTGGATGTCTCACAGGGGGCACAAATCCAGGAGAGGACTGGCAGCCCGGCAGTAAGCAGCGGTGCCAGGTTGCTGGAGCTGGGAGGAAAACTGAGGGAGTCACTACGTGTGTGGCTTTTCATTTTCTTTTTTTCCCCCCTTTCTGTTTTCTGGAAAAAATAAAAGGGTTTTAATTGTGTGAGTTGCCATCTGGAGGTCAGGCCGTTGTGAACAATAAGCTTAGGTTGTAATTATATTTATTCTGGGTAAGTTTCTTCATGCAACTCATTTTAATGCCTTGGGCCTCCCTGGTACGTTCAGCTAAAGGAGGAGTTAATTGGAGGCGTCTGGCTCAAATACTAAAGGTTACTTGAAACCTGCAATTTCGGACAGATTAAAGAAATCTATGAAAGCACTCAAATGAACCACAGATCCTAAAGCATACCCATAGTACACCACAGACCTGGAAAAATGCTTTCGGTGAATATTGGTTTTAGAAAAAGCTAAACGTTTGTGATTTACCCACAGCAATGAATGGAGTTGTCAGCCATGACACAGTCTTGCCTTCCTTAGTAAAGCACCTGGGCTCTGGTTTACAGAACCTACGGAAAGAATTTGCAGGATAAGGAATTATCTTTAATATCTTTAGGAGAATCTTAGCCAAGAAACACCCTCTCCGCACTCGCTAACCTATCACACTAGCTGTCTCACACTTCTGCCCCAAGCCCCTTTTCTGGAGGTCACTCCTTTGTGCACTCTACTGGACGCTGTGGTGAAGTAAAACTGATGGCTGCATTCATTTCCAGGCACTGTTGAAGGAGCACCAGCCTATCTCTTTTCTACCACTTATCCCCCCCATTGCCAGTGAAACCTTCTGTGTTATACAGAGACACAGGCACCTCGTGTTACTTGTTCTCTAAGATGAGCCTCTAAGTCATCATGAGTTGTGAGGAGGAAAGGACTGGGAGGCAGCTGAGCATGGACCAGGCTTGTGACATGGCGTCTGGACTCAGCCCCAACTTTAGTGGGGGAAGGGCTTTCCCTGAAGAGCAGAGACACAGCAAATGTCTCCCTCCATTCTGGCATGAGGCTGCGAAGATGATGGGCATCTGTGAGGGATGAGGGGGAAGGAGAAGAAAGGCAATTTGCTTAAAACCAGTTGTCACGTTGGAGGGAACAGCAAAGAGAGAAGCTGGCAAGTCAGTATGTCATTAAGCTTGACCCAACAATTGGTCCTGACCCCATGTGGGAATGATGTCCTTTCAGGGAGGAGGTGCATGCCCAGGCTTTGTGGGCTAACAGGCCACAGGATCAGAAGAGACTGCCTTCCTTTTGTCTCACATCTCTCTTCGTTTTGTATACACTGCTTTTTGTGGTTGGGGGTTAAAGAACAAAAGAGACCTTTTTAAACACAGGGTCTGTTCAACGTGTTCATCTCGTTCTTGGGATGCTGAGTAGGCCAGGCTGTGCTGAGGTCAAGAAGCAAAGCTAATTTTGGTTGTGCACCTGAATTTATCAGTAAATTAAGGATGAATATCCTGGCAATGAAAAACAATGGCACTCTCAAATGTGTTTTGCCCTGCAGTTTTCTCCCCACAGTTTACCCATCTCAGTTTCATTGCTGAGAAGGCTTTTCCTAGGATAGATTCTGCTTCCAGAGCCCGAACAGAAAGAGCCAGCTCAGAAGAGGAGAGTGACCAGGCAGAAGAGACCAGAGGTTCCTTTTAGTCTCTTGTCAGCAAATACTGTGTGCTTAGAGAAATAGTATGAGACACAGAAAAAATTCATGGTGTCATCCATCAACCTGCAATTTCCTCTTTTGCATGCACTGATACCACCGTGGTCACGGACAAGGAAATTTTACCTTTGGGAGCCCGGAGGAGCAGCGGAAGGAAGCGCAAAGGGAGCAGATGGCTGACTGAAATGCTTGTGAAATGAAAACTGATTACAAAAGATACATGAGGGGAGAAGGAAGGAAGGAGGGAAGGAAGGAAGGAAGGAAGGAAGAAGGAAGGAAGGAAGGAAGGAAGAAGGAAGGAAGGAAGGAAGGAAGGAAGGAAGGAAGGGAAGGAAGGAAGAAAAAGAAAATATTTACTGTTGTCCCTCTGTAAGAACCTCTAAACTGTGATAGTTCTGATCAGAGTTTCTCTGAATTGGGGAAGAAAGTCTCCTTTTATTCTGATACTTTTGTCTATTGCCCTTTAGGAAATTTCAGACAGCTGTGCCGTTTTGCCTTTTATCCCATAACTCTGCTGCTCTGACATTCAGGTTATGGACCAGGAACACGCACTGGCACCAGTGACCGCCATTGTTTTCATTACAATGCTTGGGTTGAGAACCAGTAGGAGAAAATTGGCATTCAATTCATGAGAACTGTTGCAAAATCCCAAATGTTGCAAAGTAAATGCCCCATCTTTCTTCTGGTTTCTTGTTTCCCAGAGACTGTCTGGTACTGTAAGCATTTTGCTGGGACCCAACAAACTACCCTATATTTATTTTATTTCATTTTTTTAGATGATTATTGGCTTCGTTGGGATATTCAGTGGCAACAATGACAACAGTGGCAACACTAAGGTGAAAAGTACTGGAAGGGAAGGAGGCATGGAGAGGCAATAAAGGAGAAAAGAAAATGAAGGGGAGTTGTAAGCAGAGGAGAAAGTGGAAGTAGGTGACTAAAAGGAGATGTTAAAGACAGCAGCAGAAATGTGCAGGAGGCAACTGCAACTTAATAACCCTAGTCCACGGTAGGAAGCGAAGTAACTTCTCCTTAACCCCAACACTGGGGTGAGGAGGGTATGCAGCCATTTATACCATAGATGCCTGAATAATAATGAAGTTCAATAGCATATACTGTCCTTATTGTTAACACAGGCTTGAAATCCTCTGCTCTGAGACCATCCAGCCCTCTGAGATCATCCAGCCCTCTGAGATCATCCAGCCAAAACCCCATTTATTTTTCTCTCAAGCGCAGTTGTATTAATAGAAGCAGCTCAGGAAGCCCTCATCCCAGCGCAGTTTCAACACTATACAGCAGGGGGTCTTAATGGGATCTCTTCCATCCAGGGTGCCATTAGCTTCCCTCCCTGTCTTTCCATTTCCCTCTTTCTAATAAAATACTAGTCTAAACACACACTGGGGTGTTAAGAGGAGTGATTTCTGCACTGGATGTGTGTGTGCGTATGTGAAGTAGCTCTGACTTGTTCAAGATTTCAGCTTCAACTGTTTGCACATATGCAAAAAAAGGAAAAAAACATAAACCCTGCTAAGTAAGGTCTGAGTGACCCAGGTGCTGGTTTTCTTACCGCTGCATCACCACTGCTGTTTTTCTGACCCCTTTATCACATCCTCTCAGCCTGATGTCTTATGTCGGGGACACTTGGTACCTGTCAACAGTTTCCATCACACCCTCTTGCTCGGTCTGAGCTGCCGGTTGCTGCAGCTGGGCATGGCTCTGGGGCGTGCGAGAAGCATTTCAGGTGGCCTCAGCTGGGGGACCTTGTTCTTTATGCCATACTTGGCAGGCGGGAAACATCTGTGTCCACTATACATTAAAAAATTGTTCCTCAGCAGCCCTGCACAGGACTGGATGGCTGGAGATTTCAGCCAGACTGTAGACACCATCATCTTTTTGGGTCTGAAAGGCCTTAGCACAGAAATCGTCACTGAAAGCAGCATCAGCTTGATTTGGTATCACTTTGTACCTAATGGGCATGGATGGCCAGGACTGTAGATGGGACAGGGCCAGGGTGACTGCTTGCTGTGCTGCAAGGGTCCCTAACCTAATGGCACCCTGCTCTGGGAAGGGCTCACACCTCTTGAGGAACCTGACTGGGGTCTGATACTGTCCCGCCACCCTTTCTACCCTGCAGCACCTGAGCCAGGCTGAAAGATTGGGGTTTAGCGGCTTAGCCCCCGTAGGGCGGGAAAGCAGCAAGCAGCTTTCCAGAAACAGTGTTATTACTCTCACTACAGCCAACATTGGGTACCTCCGTACCCAGTGACCACCCACCCCTCCCCTCAGCTTTCCACACAGTAACCTGGGAGGTATTATTCCCATCAGAAAGATAACTTATGTTTGCGAAGCCCTTAGGGCCGCTTTTCAAAATGAGTCTATACTCATGCAAAATATGAACACTTTGTAAAAAGGCTTTTCTTTGTGGTGGTTGTTCTTTTTTTTTTCTTCCTTGCTGGCTTGTTGACTGGCTTCTTATTCCAGCTGTCGTGTCTCACCGTTTACAAACTAACCTGGCACAGCGATCTTTTGGACTTTGTGCTGGCTTTCTCCTCCTCCTGCCCAGAAATAACAGACAGTTTTCTGCACAAGCATAGCCAAGCAGCACACAGGTTCTGCTCAGGAGACCTCGCTTGCTTGACAAAACTTGCTACTGATCATGTTTTCGGGTAACTTGGGTGTCACAAGGATGCCCTGTTTGTGTGCTTCCCAACACAAAGCTGCAATAGAAGTTGCGAATTCGAAGAACAACAAAAGCACTCTCCTTTTCCTGCTGCCCCTGGTTTCCTTCCGTTTTTCTTGAACCATTTGGAGCCAGCATTTAGGGAAGACAGTTTCCAAACTGGAGTTCTTGGAAACAGCTTGTTTCTACATATGTGCCAGTCTGTGGGAACAGTGAACTGCATCGTGTCTCACTTCGTCTGCCGTGTTTCATTACCCTTCTGGACTGAGCTATTCAGTATCTCCTATCCCTCTCCTGCAGCAGGGGAGAGAAGATGATAAATTGGAAGTATTAAGGCAAATAATTCACATCCCTTCAGGTCTTTGCAATTCCAGCTGTCTGAAATCACACTTCCTTGCCCAGCCAGAGCGTCGCGACAAATGAGCAGAGTTCCCCAGTAACCACGGCTGGTGTCGGCGGGGACTTTGAAAGGAGAGTCTGCTTCTGGGGAGTGAAGGCTGCTTCAGGCAGAACAAATATAAATGCTTCCATCTTACCGACCTCTTTGCTTTGTCTCTCTTTTCTTCCTCTTAATTTGTATTTTTGTGGGCAAACCAAGCAATGCATAGCTCGCTTGTTACTGTCACACACTTAGGTCACCCCAGGGAGTCACGATGCAGATTTTCCATTAGCGTCAAACATACATGGATTTATGAACTCCCATAACCTGGAGCTGATGAGAGCAGATTAGGGAGCAACTGTTTTTAGATAACTTGCATACCTAAGAAAACAGCTAATATAAAGCTGCCTGCTGAAAGGTCACTTATTTCCCAAAGAGCGTGAGAGAATATTATGGTGACCCCTTCTTGTTATATTGTCACTTAATTATAGACGTACATATGCACATATACATTGAGGGCTTGGTATTAATTTCTCTCCTTCCTCACACTGAGCTAATTCCTCATGCTTTATGCAGTGCATCCTGTACAAGGACTTCTCACTGGGTACGAGACCTTTGGGTTGTGCCTGCACTACACCAAGACACAAGGCTAAAGACACACCTGTCTAGTTTTAACATAGGTAGCTGTGCCAGGGGTCACAAGCCTCAGCACATGCCATGTAAGCTTGGCCATCTCCTACAGGTGGATTCAGGCTGCAGGTATGCTTTTGCAAAGATCTGACCACACAAAATGAAAGCCATGAGTGAGAAACTTTGCATTTCCCCAGCATCCATCAGCAGCAGGGCTCTGATCTTATTCAAGGTATTGGTGTGTCCTGCCCTACAAGCCACCCTGCTAGACAGAAAGGACTGATCCATGTTTACATGTCCCATGGTAAACTGTGTCCCATGTTGCAGGGTCTGAGGCTTTAAGATGAGTGTCTTGTGCCTGGTCACATAAGAACTCCCCTAATAAAATGAAAACTCCTAAATCCTGTGTCTTTAATACAAGGTCATCACTCTGTCCATAGAATGAAGTTCTGGTTTTGTTTTGTTTTGTTTCGTTTTTTAAAGAAAAGTTTAGTTTAAAGCTGTATCCTTCCAGGATTGTATTTGTGATTAAGTTCAGGTTACGAGGACAGGGAGACAATGAACTTGCAAGTTTAACCTGGCATTGGAGTTCAGCCTTTCTGTGGAGGCATGATGGGGAACATACCACAGCAAAATGAGATGGAAAAACCAACACAGATAAATTTTCAAGTTTGGACATAGACAATAAATTTATGCAAACTATCGTAATTTTCAACTTTTAGTTATTGCAGCCTTCCATATTCCCTCCTCTTTTTCTCTTAGGCCTCCTTTGTAACACCTTATTTTTGGATTAATGTCAACTGCTGCATTTGTTCCTGGAGGGAGGGAGGCTTAAAAGCAGCATTTCTTTAGTGAACGTTTGGAAACCATATCTGGTAGCTTGGGTTTTGAATAGCCCCAGGCACTGGGACAAGGTGGAGAGAACAGAAATGCTCATCGCTGGGTCCTGGACCTCCCTCATCCCATGAGCGCCTTGGCAACCTTGCTCAGTGCGGGGAGAGCCGTGCTGGGGGAGCAGAGCACTGCCTCTGAGCTCCCAGCCTCTCGCTACATTAATCCGAGGGACATGTCAAGGGATTTCCTTGGACCTGGTGCTTTACCTGATGGAGGGTTTGTAAGTAGCAATGCTTTTCTCCCGTGTGGTGGGTGGGGTGGTATGGGCCAGAGAGGGAGGGGAAGGAGAAGAAAGGTTGAATTCCCTGGTGGCAATAGAGACACTGAGAGCGCACCCTGCTCCTGTCCTCCGTTTTGCTCAAGAGTGAATGACTCCAGTGTGGGAAATCAGGATTATTCACCTAACCCTCTCTGCTGCAAGGAAAACATGGGAAACTGAGGGGGAAGGGAAGAGGCATTTTTTATCAGCTTCAACATACCTCTGCCTTCCCCAAGTCAGACAGGAGCCACGCACAGACCTGGGCTCCCTGGTGCCCCACGATATCGCCCAGGTCCCAGGCTTGCTGAAGGTGGCTGCGTTTGCATTAGAGCTGCCAGGAAGCAGACACATGGGTTTCTCTGTAAAAAAAAAAATTGCTGTAAGATTTTTCTGCCACTGGTAAGCAGCGTTCGCAGCCTCCTCAACACTCCCCCGTGCCACTTGAGGGATCTCGGCAGGGCAAAGGCGTGCACAGCTGCGCATCGCCAAGGTCAGCACCGCTTGGGCTGGGAGCAAATCTTCCCAAGATATCCACAACAGCCTTGTCCAGCTCAGATGCCCCTGCATACTTTGCATTTCTCAGTCAGGGCGATAGCCCTTGGTCAAATATTTTCTCGAGGAGCAGGCATTCAAGTAAAACCACTGATGGCAACATCAAGAATTCAGAACATTTGAAGAACCAACGGGAAAACCAAGCCGAAATGTTGATGCAGCTCACCAAGCAAAATCTAAGTAGACTGGGTGAATGGAGCTTAAAAAAATGTACATTTCACTCCACTCTCTTGCAAGGGATGGCTCGAGTAGATGTGGGTGAGTGAACTGTAGGTGTTCACAGGTCAGACAGAAATCCCAGTCCCCCCCATGCCTAACTGAGGAAGAAGACTCTACTTCCTCCTTCTCAGGAAACTGAAGAAACAAGGATACTCAGACGAATTTCTCAATCCTAAGAACAACTTTTTGGTGGTACCTAAAGAGCATCAGCTATAAATGCTTTTTCTGCCCAACTGATTGAAAGCAGAAAGGAGACCACCACACAGCCTCACAGTGGGGCTTGTTCTTCTCTGCTGCATTTGTGAGAATGGTCGAAAGTAACTTTGAAATGGAAACTGAGTTTGGAAGTGTCTGCTATCTGGTCCAGCATGGCCCAGCCATCACAGCTGTTCTCATCAACCCCAGTCTGAAGCACAGTCCCGTTGACTGAAGCCAAGTGAAATGATGAAGGCAGAGGGAAGCCTGTCTCCCCCTGCGCAGAAGGAATGGGACAGACGCGTGATGATTCCCCAGCAGATGGCTGGTCCATGGAAACCAATGCTAGCTTAATGAGTTGTGCTCCGCGTGCCTCCCAAAGGGAAGCAGCAGCAAGCTAAAGATTTCAGAACTTACTGCTTCAAGTCAGGATCTGAGCTGCTTAAAAACCAAACTGTGCCTGGGAGAGCTGACTCAGGCAGAAAGAACAGTCCAGATTCCTGGGTGTATGTATATTCTCTGCTTGAGGTGTTTTGACTCAGTTTTGAGGGGAGCAGAGCAGGGGAGAAGAGGCAGTGCTGTGATGTAGCTAATTTAGCACCATGAAGTTCCCCCAGACTGCAGTTGAACACCATCTCCTGATGTTTGAAGGGCCTGCTGTGTTTTGCAAGAACACTCTGGTGCTTTCAGACCTACCAGTGGGGCTCTGCTTTGGTTAGCAGTTCTGCTCACTCACGTCTCCTGGGATCAACCCAGTCACTACAGTCACTTTTGGCATCCACAAAGGAGGGACCGTCTACTGCTGGAGGTCTCCACCTTCTAGCCTCCCCCTTGCTGGCAGTCCGTGTCTCCTGCTCCTGCCTTGCCTCATACCTTCCCTTTCATCCCTGGAAGCATAGCACCTACCTCTGCAGATCCCTGTGAAGGCCATGTTCGTATTGTTTGTTAGCTGTGGCAAGGATGGCTCGCTTCTTCCTGCAGCTCCCACTCCCAGCGCTGTGGTGTCTATCAGAAGAGGTGCTGACATGTCCTGCCTGGTGGCTCTGCATCCCTAGATCACCTGCCAAGAGCTAGGTTAGTGTGGCATCTACATAGCCAGGCACACTGGTCCTTTCTGGGCGTCAGTGTCCTGCCAAAGTGAAGATTACAGATCCCACCTTATTAGGGGAGGAACACGGTCCAGCAGGATGAAACGGGGCTGGGAAGCAGGAGATGTTGGTGCTCCTCTCCCCCAGACAGCTGGCGGATGCCAAGCACTGTCGTTCCTACTGTAGCCCTGGCTCCTCTTAGCACCTGTAATTCACATGAAGGGACAGCTGAGCTGGAGAGAACGGGACAAATCTGATAAAACCCTGGTTGCATTAACCTGGTTTTCTCTCGGTCTAGACCTCTTTTCTGAACCCTGAAGTTTGGAAAAGGCAGCTGCAATTGTGGCTTGAACAGCTCAACTGGATAAACTATTAGTCCTTTCCCGGTCTACTTAAAGATTTTGCAATCCTACTCTGGATGAATGGGTTTGGTTTTTTTTTGTTTTGGGATTTTTTTGATTTTTTTGCTGTTTAACTTGGCTTTTGTCTACGTGAAATGTAGTGGAATGGATTATGGATGTGTGCAAAGATCTGTAAATAGCTGTTTCTTGCTTACAGCTGTGACTGTATACTGTTTACCATGCTAAATGCATTCATTATTTCCTCCAGAATCAGCTATTGTCAAATATTTTAAAATAGATTGTTTTAAAAAGTGAGAAGAAAAATCAAGCAAGGTAGTGGTTGGTGTTTTCTTTTTAAGATATGACTAAATAAGCATAAGGCACAACCTATGGACAGTCTTCCACCCTTTAAAAGTAATATCCCTGATTAAAATAATCATGCAAATAACCTACTTTTAAGAGTGTGCTTTTCTACCATTTTACACTACCAGAGCTTTTCTACCTTACATACACCCCTTCTGTCAAGAATACAAGGAAATCCTAGGAAATTGTTTTCACTCAGAAAAAAATAATACCAAAAATAAGCCACCAAACAAGGTGGGTTACTGCTGGAAAGAGAAAGCATTCAAAGGAAAAAACAGAATTGAGTTAAACAAGTAATTCTCCTTTAAGAAAAAGAAAAATGCATGATATTTTAGGGGAGTTGCTAGTAATGAATGCATATATTTGACTTCAGTCATTTGTTTTAAACTTTGACCATTTCTGTAAGATCCTAATGACAGGAGTTTGGACTCACATGTCCTGGTATGTCATGCCTGCTTACTCATTGTAGAAGAAATACAATTTTAAAATGACCTAAAATGAAATCCAATTTTTAAGTGACAATTTAAACAATGACTTGTTATATTGTACCCTTCAACGTAGCACAAACGTTTTCCAAACTTTCTGCATGCGCTACCTCCCTTTGAGTTTATATTCTTAAGAAGTACTGGATGTCTGGGGAGCCTGGCATCCTGTCCCCCCAGGGACTGTGCTGTACCTCTTCTGCTTGTGTTTAAGAGACGACCTTCCTCCCAGAGTCCACCCCTGGGCTGTCACATTTCTGGGGAGCAGGTAGCTCAGGGCTTTTGTGCAGCCCCTCTTGGCACCCGTCTGCCTGTCGTTCTGAGAGTGTCAAGTCTTGCTCAGCCCCGGTGCTGTACAGCTTCAGGTCTCTTGTCTGATAGGGACTTTAACCGAGAGAGATGGGACTCTGCCTGTTTTTGGGGACAGAGACCCGCAGTTTACCATCGCCTGCTGCCAGTGTTGTTTTGGTGCTGAAGATGTGCATTAATTACCCTTCCCCACGCAGCGTTTCAGCACGAAATGCTCCTTTATCTCGCCCATCTAGGCAGGAATACAATTGCTAACAAACTCGTAAAGATAACAATCACATGTATCAAGCTCATACAACACTCTCTGAATATACCGGGAGTCCACAGCCTCTATCGCATCAGGTTTTAGCTGGGCTGCGCTGACAGAGCCTTGTGAAGAGGCTGGCAGCTTTATCCCGTCCGGCCGAGCCTGGCGACCCTTTATTTGCATGAGCCTTACCTAGTCAGCTCAATTGCATGCAAATAGTTCTGTTCGTCTGGCCCGATTGTTGCTATCATCTGCCACGTGAAGCATGAAAACATGTCCTGTCCTCTTGTACCTTTTCGTAAAGAAGGTACCGTATGGAGCAGATAAAAGGGAGCGTGACACGTTTTGAGCCGTTGCTGCCTCTGCCAGCCTGGAGAGCATCCGGAGTCACAGAGCGTGTCTAAGGACTGCACCCGGACTGCAAAGAGCCAAGTATCAGAAGGGCAGTTTCTAGAGGTCAATGGTTACCCAAATTTTACTTTGAGAGCACTTAGATCCATCTACTTTTTCTGCCAGGTTCGGTAAAGCACACAGCATCATTTGTCTTCATGCCAGACGCAGGGCCCCTGTACAAAAGCCCCCGCGAGCAACCCCCACATCAGGAAATCAAGGCCACATGCTCCAGACCTTGGGCTCGCCGCCACGTCTCTGCAACAGGGCACGCATGGCTGAAATGGAGATGGGACTGAACCCAAATCCTACATCTGAACAACCCCAAACTTGGTCTGGATGGGAGCAACAGGGGCATCTGTGGGGGATGGGCCCAGACACACCGTGGCTTGTGCTCTGAGCCCCTGCTGAATCCAGAGTCCTGCTCCTCAGGGCCCCTCGCAGATCCTCTCACCCTGGAAAACCCCCTCCCACTCCACTTGCAAAGAGTTGGATGTTTTCCGTGTCAGAAGCCGCCTGATAATTTAACCCTTTCTGTACCTCAGCTGGCTATGCAGGGAAAGGGTGCAGGTGAACTGAGTTACCGAGGAGGGTTTGGCTTGGCAAGCTGCTCCTCCTGAAACCATGAGGGCAACATGGTTTGCACAGGAAGAGTTCAAACCCAGGTTTAAAAAAAAAACACACGTGCCTTTGCTGTCCTGCCCCCGTGCTGGGGATGGGCTATGTTGTGCAGGGCACCTACTGCTTCTTGGAGGGGCAGGCAAAACCCATCAACCTCTCCCTCCCTGCCAGCACCGCTTGCTGGTGCCCCGTGCACACATGAGACCCCTCTCCCCTTACCATCTGGGGTTTTACCACTTTCGTAGCCTGCTGCGCTCCACAGCTGCCTGCTTTGTTTCTCCTAAACCCAGCCTCAGTTTTGCATACAGATGAATATGTGTTGCATCTTGTGCTGGACGTGAGCGGTAACCGGTGAAAGCTGAGACACCACAGAGGCAGATACCCATCACGTCCGTCACTGTTGCGTTCACGGCAGTCTTCGGGGGTGTCGTGTGCTTGGATTGTGTGTGTTGACTGCGCTCACCATCACCAATTATCCTTTCTGTATGTGCACCTTCGGCCATCGTCATGCAAAGCTGCTCTGCTGCAGCTCCTCGCCAGCATGGGAGCACCCGCTGTTAGCCTTTGGCGCCTGGGAAACGGCAGCGATGATGGAGGGATGCCGAAATAGGTCAGGGGCCTGGAGGAGTGGTGGGGCAGCCAGCACGGCAGTCACCTCCTAGCAGGCACCCAGCACGGCCGCACGCAGGTGTGCTCGGGTGCCGCCTTCCACAGGTATTTTATAAACAGCGCAC
The DNA here is from genome assembly GCA_013397275.1 of Burhinus bistriatus. Lineage (NCBI taxonomy): Eukaryota > Metazoa > Chordata > Aves > Charadriiformes > Burhinidae > Burhinus > Burhinus bistriatus. Next base: position 191,084 of record VYXH01012561.1, on the reverse strand, counting down.
ACCATCGCATTTGCAGTAAATACGCATTGCAAAGCAGATAATTATGTGTACCAAACAGAGCTCTGCAGGGTACAGCTGGCTGGAGAAGGCTTTTCTTGGCACATCTAACAGAAACCCTTTTCTTTTTCCTGTTAGGGAGAGGAAACGCATCTTCTGCAACGCCTCTGAACAGCCACTGGCATCAGATGTTAGACACATCTCAACCACACCAGCTGCGGCAAAAGGGTTTTGCAGTATGTTAATAGACCTTGTGAGGCAACGGCCCCTTGAGAGCTGGTCTGCTGCTGCTGCTGAAACACAGAGCTGCTCGAATTGTACATGATGAACAAAGACCTCAAAAGACACCTCGCAAGAGTCGCAGGGTTAAATGCACGTGGCTTTCCACCCGAGCACTAGACCAGATCCCCAGCTCAGGTAGCAAGACCCTGCTCACTTAAATATTTGTGTGGTGGTTGCATTTAGTTCTGCTTTCAGGAGCTGTCTGCTTGTGGTGGTGTAGAGCTGCACATGTGTTTCAGTGGTGCTGGAAGTGCCTCCAACCCATGCTTCCTTTTACATGGGCATCCCACAGCAAGCACAGACACTTGGAAGGTGCTCTGAGCTTGTGGTCCTGAGCTGTACCAGGCCAGGCCTTCAGGCGACGTGCTGTGCTGAAAAGTGAATGGACCGCTTGGACCTTAGTGCCAAGCTAAGCTTTGCTGGCTGGACACCAGCAGACCTTGCAGCAGCTTCACTTCACAAGCACTGAGGCTCGACGCACCCGCACAGCAAGCACCCACATGTCCTGGGTGTCCTGGGAGTCAGCATGTGGAGGCTGGAGAGATGCCGGGCTGCTGGTCAGGAAAAGCCTGTGCTGGTCAGTCCCTGGACTGGCTGGTCTGCACTGAGCCCAGCTTTCCTCCATGGCAGCTGGGTGTTTGTGTGCGGGGTGCCGTGTACCTTCCTCAGCACGGTGGGAGCGGTCAGAGGCAACAGAGATTCACTGTCTTTGAAAAATACTTTCCACGTACAAATAACAGGATAGCATTCCTGAAGAAAAATCTTAGATTACTTACAAAGGGCCTAATGGTCATTGTACCCCACCTGGTGTGGGCTTTTTGCTGGTGAGAACCGTGTTGTGCATCTGGATGGTCCACATGCTAAGAAATGGAAAAGAAAAGGTATGAGTGCGTCTGGTAGAAATAGAGATGAGAGGTCTCAAAAATACATGAGCAAAGAAAAATACAATCTATTTAACAAGTGTCTGCCTTCCTGCAGTTGTGGTTTTCAGAGAGCTTAATTAGCTGAAGGTTGAGCCCAATATTGTCTTAACACGCAGCCACCCAATGACTGCACTGTGGTTTCTGTCCTGTGATAAAATCATTGTGAAAGTAAGCCTTCATGCTGCTAATGAAGAGTCCTGCTTCTCTTTCTGTTCTGCTTCTGTACCTCTTCTTCCCCCTTCCTCTGTTTTTCTCTGGAGTTACAAGTAGGGAAGCCTGGGAATCTGAAACTGGGTGACTCTTGGCATCAGTTCTTTCTGTGTTATCCAGACATGTTCACGCAGGCATCTCTAATGCATGTCAAGCACTTAAGGCTTCAGTTAGAGGGACCTGAAACAACTTCATGGAGACCGTGAACCAAGATTTAGTATTAAGAGGGGCCAGCTCCTAAGCAGAGTGGTTATGTTGCCACGTTTGCCATGTCATTGCGCCGAAGAGAAACCTGCAGGCAGCACGTTCTCTCTCCCAGCGCAGGCATAAGTCATGGGAGATCCTTCAGTCTCATCTAGGCACACAGGCTGTACACCAGTTTAGGACGTGAAGTTGTCGAGTTGCTGCAACCTTTTCCCACTTGAGAACCACTACATCAATGTCTTTGATACAGACACAAGGTAACTGATTCAAGAGTGCGTATGAGGGTAGTCGCACTGAACTGCCCACGTCCGCTTCTGATGGTTTGTTTGCGCCTAATTGCACTGCAAATCTCTCATTGTGGAAGAAGTGGTTGATTTGAAGATTACTGAAACGTGCCTGGTATCAACTGAAGTTGTACTGCAACAGGGCACTCTTGCAGTGAACAGGCTGAGGTCTGACCTCAGCCAGCCCTCTCTTCAGGCCCTCCACTGAAGTGCCAGAGCTAGTGCTGGAGGTGACTTGGTCTGCCTTAACACTGGCGGAGAAAATAGATGCTCACAGGAGGGAAGAGAGGTGGGCTGAAATGCCCTCTGGAGGTGTCTGTGACCTCCTCTGTTGCTGACACTAGAGCAAGGGCAGGTGATGCAGCCCAGCCCATGCAGCAGCTCGATGCAGCCGCAGCTGCAGAGAGGCAGCACCTCGCCAGCGCCATCCCCTGCCCACAGCTGCCCTCTCCTGACTCCTCCTCTTGCATGAGCTCTGGCACTGGCTTGACCCCTTGGAGAACCAGTTCAGCTCATGGAACCAGCAGCAGATAGGTCTTCTTTTCTCCTCTGGGTTCATTTGAAGCCATTCGCATTAGCTGGGATGAGACGGGTTGGGGCAGTGGGACAGGACACAGATGGGAGCTGGCCCACCCTTCTCGCTTTAGCGAGTCATACCAGAAACCTTCACCCTTTAGATTTGTAAACTGGCATCTCTGCCCACTGGCTAGACCTTCACTGGGATGAGACAGGCCCTGACTATGCAAAAAGGATTTGTATGAATTAAAGAACATGTCTTTTGCCTCCATTTACAGATGAGGACAGAGCTTAGATATGACTCATATATGAGAATTACAGGTAACATTTAATAACTGGCCATTCCCTGCTCTTTTGAATACACTTAGTGATATATTTTCCTTCGTTTCCCATATTTCCTGGTTTAAATTTTTTGAATTATTTGGGTTTCTTATCCTTCTTTCTATCCCCTTTCTTCCCCTGGCAAGCTACCTAACATTTTTGTGTCTGATTGATTGTGAAATCAGAGTAACAATACTGTGTACGTAAAAGCAACACTGGACATCATAACCTTTGAAGGGACATGAACTCATTGTCCTGACTCCCACTGAAACGTACTGAACTGGAAGAACTTTCAGCAGGGAAAGAGGAGAAAGAGCCCACAGCCATGGACACTGAACTTTCCAGCTGTGTGAAAGATTAAAATAATAGTCATAATCGCTGCTGTAGTCACTTGTTTCTTATCTTAAAAAATAGCATAAAACCTCCCAAGTATGTCTGTGAGCACACTGAGATTTCTACTGACATTAATAATCACAAATTTGGTTTGTTCTTGCAACTAATAAAAAAATTAGCACCAGGCACGTAAAAGAAGAGAGAAACATGCTAATTCATTCTGGCTTACAAACGAAAACCAGAAAAAACCTAAGACATGAAGCTAGATCATGAAGGCCATTTAGCTCCCCCCCAACCCAATTTGGTAGGGGACAGCGGAAGAGCCTCCAGATCTCCTGCTAGTGACCTCCTGCCTTTAATGGCCAGCATATGGCCATCCAGTCTGTAGGATTATTATCTGGAAGTGCAAAACCTAACAAAACAGAACATTAAGAAACAATCCAGAAAACATTTGCACACAGATCAGGCGCCTATGGAGATTTGGAAAAAGCAGCGCTGGAGCTTTCTTCTTGGCAGCACAGCCGGGCCTCATGATCCCTATTAGCAGGCTGCAGCTAGGGGACAGAACATTTAAATGCTCATCAGTGGGGAAGGATATAGCATTTTGTTGATTATGTAGCTGGAACAGAAGAGCCTCCCAATATTCATTCATTCATTTATTTATTTCTAATGACTTAGCTGGGAACTTGGAGAAATCAGGAGAGAAGACGTGAAGGTTGCTTTTCCCTCTGACCTGTGCTTGTCTCCTGGAGAGAGGGGAGCAATGGCCCATTGCTTGGGGGCTATTCTTGGAGTCTGGAGATCAAAGTCAGCTTCTCTGCCTGTGATTGCGGCCAGCTGTTGAGGCCGGTTGGCAATCCCTGCAGCATCACAGTCCCTGCTGCTGGAAAAAGGAGCCGCTCTGTCCACCTTCCCAGCCTCATGCTCCTTTCCTCTCCCTTGTTCCAGCAATAGCACTCCCCCAGCCTTTGGCGAGCCTAGGCAGAAAACCAGTCCAGCAACCTCTTTTGGAAAACCAGTCCTCATCTCCCCAGAAAACACTGTTTTTCAATGAGATCAGGTGCCCAAAGGCAAGGCCGCCTTTTTCTGCAGCATTTCAGACTTAAATCAGCTCAAACTGGTCTTGAAACTACATCTTTTAGCTTTTTTCCTGCACGCTTTGGAGATGGCCAAACTCTCCCTTCCAGAGAGGTCTTGTTAAGGCCAGGAAGAGAAGAGGTGATAGCACAAAGACAAGCACTAGGCTGTATCCACATGCTCAATCATAACCCTATGAGGCAGCAGCATGGTCAAGTGATGCATTATTTGGTCACACAGTCTTCAACAGTCTTAAAGGGCTTTTAAGCACAACCCTGACCCCCAGAATCATGAGAGTCACTTATAAGTTACAAACTTTTAAAAGTACATATTTCTGAGTTGGTTTTATTTGCCTTCAGATGTTACAGCATTGGTATTTTCAAGCTTTTCTCTGCCGTCAGAAAGACCACCTCTCCCGGCCCTTTTTTTTTTTTTTAACAAGTGAAAATTGAGATCCACACTTAAACAAAACAGCAAGTGGAGTTTGGAGAAAGCCACCAGCTGTGAGGAGCCCCATGCTTGCATTGCCAAGTTGGCAGCGTTGCTCCAGATCCATGTGGGATGGCAGGGCAGGTGTTGGTAGGACAGAGCTGGTCACACATCTCACAGCCTTTTTTGCAAGCACACGGAAGATCACACGCCGCTTGTATAACTTGCGAGGAAGAGTGCTTAAAACTTGCAAGCTTGAGTGTTTGTGCCAGAAGTGTTAGGTTTTATGGGAGATTAGACACCGCTTGACACAGCAGGTCCTTTTGCCAGATCCCTGGCGCAAAGACAATTAAATGAGCCAAATAACCACATCCATCTCAGCATGTCCATGCATGCGCAAACAATTACTCTGTGGGACTGTTATTAAAGAAAATTAAATTTTAAGTCTGTACCCAGCCAGGAAATCTTAAGGGAGACTAATTTTCTAGGAAACATCTAGTGGGCACAGGCTGGGTAGCCCTGGAAAGGTTTATAAATCTGCTCTTAAAGTCCCTAATCCTGTTTATCTGCTACTGTACTTCTTTTAAAAACCCAGGACTTCCAAGAAATTGAGGAATTCAAAGCCCCAGGGACTCCTGCAAGTCCTTTGGACTTGCAAGAACTTAGGCATTTGTTTCCAGTCAAGGCCATTTTTGGTGACTTAGGACTTCATCAGTAGTTTACTTTTCAGCTGAAATAAGACTGGTTGCTTGCTCTCACTCAGCAGCAAGCTCAGTTTTTACCATTCTACATGAAATCTGCTCATCTGTTTTCAAGGAGATGAAGACTGGCAAAACCTTACAAATGAAAGAACGCACCCTTTTTCTCCCTAAAATAGACTGATGTTGGGCTTTGTCTGGATGCTGCCTGGAATTTCAAAAAAGGTGATGAGACTGTGTGAGCCCTTGTGGTGGTCTGGTGTGTGGTATACATAGAAGTGGAGGTAGCCTTAGAGTAGCTGGGAGAGCAAAGCCCACAGTAGCCTCTATGGTGAAGGTGGTGCACTCTTGGACATCTCAGTGGGGACTGGTGCACAAAGAGAAAGGACAGGAAGGGAGAGCTGAGGGTGCTGGAGATGTCTTCACAGCCCTGGCAGTCCAACAAACTCATCAAAAGGACTTTTGCTGCCAGCCTGCAGAATCACCACTCAAAAACGCTTGGAAAAAAGTGGCTGTGGAAGAGGGAGAAATAAGTGCAAGTGTGTTCATATCTTTAGTCAGGTGCTGTGACTCCACAGGGAATGGGCAGGAGGAGGATGAGGAGGCTCGAGGAGGAGGAGGATGATGATGAAACAGGGCTAGAACCAAACTGGAATTTGAGTGTCTTTGTCCCAGCTCTGCTGCTCACACCAGAGGGAAACTTCCAGCAAGCCCTTCTGGGCTTGGCGGGGGTCTCCACTTCTCCATGCCTAATAATAAAACTGACCTTCTCTCTGCAGACTTTTTGAGATTTACTGCAGCAAAGAGCCATACAAGCGCAAGATATCTTTTTTCCTTTATATGATAAATATTCCTTTAAAGTCTCCTCAGGCTGCTCAGATGATTCCCACTCCTAATGGGGACAGCTGGCTCATTGATGTAAGAGGCCATCCATCAGGCTGACCCACTGAAAGGTTTCTACTGTGGCTCCAGTTGTAGCTGCCAAAAGAAGCACTCCAGAATTGCCTTTGAAATATTGTATTTTTAAGTGGATAAGGAGGGATTGGAATGTCCTCATCCAGCCTTTATTATTTGGCTGCTTTTGAATGATCCTTTTCAAAAAGAGGTTGGGCAGCTATGGGGAAAGGAAAAAAAAAAAAAAATAGAGAGAGAATAACAGGACTTAATGCGCCTTTATACATTTTATAGATTTAATATAAAAATAGTTATAACAAAAACATAAATCCCACGGTCTGACTTCCTATTTGCACAGGCTGTAATGAGTTGACATTTGAATGAGTCTGGAAAATTGTGTTTAATAACTCCTCAGAGGCCCCAGAGTGGGAAAACCTATTATTGCTGCCTGATTTGGAAGTTATTGTTTTAAGGACATTTTCAGAGTTGCACACCTCTTTCAGGCTGCAATTCTACATCTTCTGAACAAGCGAGGCATAAGTTCCCCACTCACGATGCCTGTGTGACTGTGCGCTGTCCCAAATTTTGAAGTTCCTGTAGACTGATAAGGACAGGGAACTGCTCCGTGAAGCTTTGCTTCAGATTTGTTTTCAGAGGTGAAATTATAAGGTGAAATACATTGATCTCTGATTTCTGTTCACATCGCTACCTGCATTACAAGGGAGAGGGGATAGAACAAGAGAAACACTCGCTGGACTAAATGGCATGAAACCTTCAGGAGAGAATAAATACTGTCGGTGAAGAAGCAGAGGTTTCTGCAGTTTGCCTGGGCTTATTGCTCACCTTGTTTCTGCAGGGAGTTTGCTAGAAGAACTTCTGCCATCATTAACAGTGTCTTCACATTTCCCTGCTTGGATGTTAATTTTCACAAACAAGCCTGTAACCTTCTTGGGCTACCAAGGGGACTAGGTGACATCTCCTGTCATACTCCACCTGATGGGTGACAGCTGGCTCTGGTGTTTCTTTGTGTTCTTGCATGGCAGCAGCTGAACCCAGTTTACATGAGCAAGTGCCAGGTTTTTTGACTGGTTGCCAAAGACAAAAAGGGTTATACTGACCAGGCTGTTTCCATCCCCCCTTTAAACTCATCGACCAAGTTCAATCAAACCTGGCAGACGTGCAGAGCACCTCGCAAAGGAATGGTTTAGAAAGGTTTGTAGCCGTCTGGACAAGATGAGGCCACTGGCAATGTGAAGCAAAGGTGGCAATGCTGGTGTCTGTGCCATTTGGCACCCAGATCTCACTGATCAGTTCATGTATACATTGCTCAGACAAAACACACCTGTCTTTCACTAGGTATGCTGTGGTAAGGACAGAGATTTAGATGGGGGATAGGGCTAAGGATGACTGTGATTATTTTGGCAGGAGGTGTAAGACTATATAGCAAAATTTATAGGAAGCCAGCCTTCATTAGCTCCGCTGCCTAATAAATGACCTGAATTTTTGAGATACGTCTGACTTCAACAGAAGTTCCCCAGGACTCAGGTATTATGGAAAAGAGATTATTTATTTTAAGATACCAGATGTAATTTTAAAGCCCAAGTTTTAGGTATCCATGGGTGAAAAATATGTTATCAACACCCTAAGTGTAGGAAGAAGGAACCAACTTGTACAAAACAAGAACTTCCATGAAGAAAAATGTTACCTGTTTAAACTCAGCTATGAAATTCTCCTCTTGCTTGTCTGCAGGGGAAGTATTGAAATGCCAGCTATAGGGCTGGTCCCTCTGAGAGAGAGAGAGGAACTGTGTATGGATTTTGGTGGGAATATTAACACTGCATTACGAAGCACCAGTTACTGACAGCATATGAGGCTGTCTGACGAAGAACTGACTTGTCTGATCCCCGAGTCTGTCAATTAACGAGTCACACGACTCGGTTCTGGAGTACAGACATCCTATAATGGCCCAAAGCAATAAGTCATTGCACTGACTAACACGTACGAGTGCGTATAGGAGATGAGTATTGGTGCTTTCAGGTGACAAAGAAGTTGCACACATGTGCAAACATTCATTACGTAGATACGCGCTGCGTACTAGGGGATTAAAATTTTATTAGCTATTGCAGAGCTCCTGGATGGTAATTCCAGGATGGCAAGCACAAAGATCCGCAAATGAGGATGCACAAAGGGCTTTATTTCTTCCAAGTGGAGAACAGTTTGTGTGATTTCAAAATATAAAGCAGGGAACTAACATGCTCATTTTAGCATTTGTAGTTAATGTCTGAATGGGGAAGTGTTCTTAAAATGCATTTTATAGTAAACGTCTCCACTGGCTACCTCTTCTCTGTGCATTTGCAGAAGTCCTGAAAGAAGTCCAGTTTAACACTCAAATATCCAGCTCTTCCTGCTTACAGGGTGCATTTCAGGCCTCTTTGAAACCACTTTCTCTGTGTCTACATTGAAAATTAGACAATGACGACTGCTCCTACCTTCTTTTTCATACTTTTGGAAACATCCCCTAAAAGGCTGTGCCATGACCTCTCCCACCTGCCTCCCATACCAGCTTCCCCAGGTCCCAAAGTGGAGGCGGGAGCTGGCCAGGTAGGGGGTGGCTCTTGCTCCCCAGGGGGGCTGCTCCCTCTTTCCCTCTGAGCCCCCTTGCCCAGGCGGGCACTGCCAGCACTCAGCTTTGCCCGTCCGCACCCGCCACGGCCAGTGATGGGTTCGATTTCCCTGGATGGGTACCGGCTGGTCACCAAGCTGCTCTGTGGGGTCACTGCCAGGGGCAGCTCTTCCTCTGCCTGGGAAGCTCTTCCCAGCGGGAAGCAAGAGCCCACAGTTTGTAAGTTCAGCTCTGGAAACTGAATGAATGCTTTTGGGGAAACTTTGGGTCGGCACCCTCAGACCTTCCGGCACAGTGCAGAGAATAAGGAAAGGGCAGTGAAACTGGCCCACAAAGGAGGAGAGGAAGATTCTCTGAAGCCCACGGTGGCTTCGTGCTGCTTTGCGGATCCCCAGATCAGGGGGAAAGGCATCCTCTTTTAAGCAGCTCCGTCTGGAGATGGTTTTGCTTCATGATAGAAATGTATTTGTAGATGCCAGTATCATTCAGATTTATGAAACTGAAATGGCCAGTTCTTCTCCTCCTCCCTGAAATTTCCTTAATGTCTCTCTTCACAGGGGTTGTGCATTTGTATGTAATTATTTCTTTTTCTGTATATTGATTCTTTTCTCCTTCCCCTGAATGCACCATAATTATATTTTCTTTTGACGAGTGTAAGGAGCGAACTGTCACAAGTACACAACGGCTCGACTTTATCAAACCGGAAAAGAAAAAGCCCCTGTTTTGAGGGAGGTTTCAGGCGGCGGGCTGACAATTGTGGGTTCTGATTCATACCTGTGCAACCGCTACTCTGTAATCAGGCTGCGATTAGTCACCGACAACCAATTACCGGGCCCAGCTTCCTAAAGCAATTTGTCTATCCAGAACTTTATAAATCCTTGTTAACTCTGCAGGGAGAAGTCCGCCGGCCTGGGACCACATCCTCCTGCGTGGCATCCTGGGGCTGGCGGGGAGGTGAGGTGGCTGCCCCGAGCCAGGCGGGTGAGAGAGCAGCCTCCCTCGACGGAGAGGTAGCAGTTCTGCAGGCACTGTCACTTTTATGCACCGTCCCATACAGGATGAGTGTGTTTTCTCAGTTCGTAGCGACAAACAGCAGAGGTGAGCCCTCCCTGCTTGGTGGGATCTTCCCCCAGAGGTTTTGCGTGCTGGAGTTATAGGAGATGGTGACACAGGTTTGCACAAGCTGGTACCTCACTGCCCTGACAACTACTCGTCCTCTGCAGTGGGACCACCCTCCTCTTTCCCATGGAGCTGCTCCCCACCTTTCTCAAACGCACCACTGCCCTGCACCTACCCACAGCCCAAGTTTTATCAAAGGCTTCCTCACTTTGCTCATCCACGGTGATGCTGAGAGGCTGCCCACAGCCCTCTCGCTCCCCAGCTCTCTGAGAGGGGGCATGCGGTGCCACCGTCAACGCAGAAGGACAAGTGACTTCAGGGGGTGCTGGGGTTGAGCAAAGGTTTGTGAATCACCAGCAGACTTTCCTTAATAAGCTCATTGTGCAGCTTGCCAGAGGTATCATTATCCTTTGAAGCCTGTGAGCTAAAACGGTTTCAGAGGGAATAGTCAATGGAGCCTCTGCTTTTATCTCCTGCTGGTGTTAGGAGCTGCCCTGCACTACCCTCAGGTTCAGGTGGGCTTTCTGCAGGGTGGTCACCCTCTTGGTGAAAACCCAGATACCACAGGGGTTAAGAAAGTTGCTACCTGCTGGCAGGTTATTCTTTCCCACGCAGAAATGAGCAGTGTTTTCTGGAAGCACTTTTACACTAGCGTAACTCTGAAGGAGCGGGAGCTGGTGTTTTAACCATACCAGCAAGCGTGGAGTGCCAGGATATTTCTGGATAGATTGACCACCAGTGTCTTCTTTCCTGCCATAGCTACACTGGTTTGAACACTAGTGGAAAAGCAGCTGCTGGAGTCAGTGTTTACAAAACAGCAGGCAAGGACGCTGCATGGGGCACAGGGTGATCCACCCTGCATGCTTGGGAGGGCCAGAGAAGGAAAGTCCCAGGTGAACCTCTGCCCTTGTGTGGCTGGAGCTGGGGCTGCATGGAGGGGCACATGCAAAGAGAAACCAAGCCCCTGATACAGGGGACAGTCCTTCTCCAAATGGGCAGGGTGTAAGCACCTGGAGCTGGCTGGCCACGCATGCTGCCTGGCAGCCCACACCTCACCAGAACACGCTTTGGAGTAAAACTGTAGCTTCGGACCTAAACTCTTAATTTATTTTCCTTCACAGGTCCTTCTCTTGTGGCCTGGCTTCTTGGGGCAGGTTCCCTGCACTCCCTTGGTTTCCATCCCATGTCCAGTGCCAGCTGAGTCTGACGGTCATGCTGAAGCACACCAGGAAAATGTGAGAGATGTTAGGTGATCTAATTCAAGTTCATCAGGTCAAAAAACTGGGAAAAAAAGAGGGGCCCCTAGTGAAACTAGAACAGCTGTGGCTGGCTCCAGGCATCCAGTCACTTTTCCACTCCTTGGAGGGAAAGAGCAGTGAGTCTGGGCGTTTCAGTTGTGTTTCAGTGAACGTACCCATCTCACAAATGAGCAGCTACCAATGCACAAAAGCATTTGAAACTAACATGCCTGCAGGCACTGCTAAATCACTTCTTCCCCATCATACTGCAGAGTGGTTTCAAAGACATTGAGGGACTCCCGGATTTGATTTGTCCCAATAAAGCTGTTTTTCAGGATTTTCATTCTGCATCCATTTTTGTTAATGTGTTTTCATTTTTTTTCATTTATTACTTTAAGGTCCATTATGCTCTGGAAACTAAAACAAAGGAGACCATTATATTATGTTGGATAGTAGCCATGGCCGAGATGGAAATATGAATACTGGATACTTCCTACCCTAGAACAGCAGTAATACAATTGCCGGAGCCTTTGCGCTTTAGAGGCTGGTGACATAATCCTCTCATACACCTTGAATGCTCCTTCTCAACCCCCCGTGGGTAATCATGTCACCCTGGAGAGCCGGGCTTTAGGCTCAGCATCTCGCTAGAGGAAGATCATGGGGGCCAGCTGGCCACCGAGCAGAGAAAAGTACGCAGGAATGGCAAGGATGCTGGAGGTAGGTCTGGTGCCAGGAGGTCTGTCCCATGCTTTGGCAGGCTGGGGGATGCATTTGCGCTTTCTGTCTGTTGTTTTTTGACAACATTCCCCTATAGTTTCTCTCCTTCCCCCCCCCCCCCCCCCCCCCCCCCCCCT